>CAAKHG010011718.1:0-16291 GCA_901007715.1 Dactylopterus volitans | reverse complement strand
AAAATTATCTGACGATATTTCACACTTCATTTGAGGCAGCTTTCAGACACCTTTCTTAAGCATTTAAACGCTCATCTAAACTGACCCCCAAGAATATCAATTTATAGCTCGTAAACATATGTATACAATTCTATATGTGTGTGTACACATAAATATAATTGTGCTGTTATTTTGGAATTTTTATATTTTGTGCTTTTCTCTTCATTTTTTTGTCATTTTAAATTTTTCCATATTTTGCTAGTCACATTTTTTCCCAAGCTAATTCATTTAATTTATTTCAAATGGGGAAGAGGCCTTATATAACTAGATGACTAGTCAGGAAATTTAAAAAAACAGGAAATGACAAGAAAATTAAGATAAAAATCAGAAACTCAGAGAAACAAGGCTCCGGTTCACGCTATAGGCAGGACGTAGGACACCGCTGCACCTCCGGAAATGATTCTGAAATCAGCGCGTGTGGCGTCCTGAGTGATCACCTACCTGCCCAGCCACTCGGAGATAAACCCCACGCAGAAAGAGGAGAACATGCCTCCGATGGAGAAGATGGCCACAGACAGTGACCAGAGGGAGGTGAGGGTCCCCGGAGCGATGGGCTCTCCGTACCGGTGCAGCCATGTGGCGTTATAGTCCTGCTCAATGATCTGCGCAGGGCAACGAGGGAGACCAATAACAATGAATAATGAAACACATGCAACTGGACCGGAGCAGAGCACATCAGAACTTAGGCGAGTTTGCGTCACGTCACATGTGGTCCATCGCTTATAGAGTCACCAAAAGACGCTTGCATCAGCTCGCTCCTGTGAGGCTTGTGGACCAAAAACACCCAAATAAGCAAGCACATGGGAGCTACGTTCGAAAGTCAGTTCGAGGGAGGGTTTACTAGATTAGGCGCGCTCTTTTTTAGTAAAAAGTCATCGATTTTAACACATTTGGTTCACGCTTGAGTGTCAAAGCAGACCCGGCAGCATCTATTCTGCATCTATCTCCATCAGCTGAGTCATGATGGCTGCCGGAGGGTGAAGGCGAGCCACGGCCATCCACAGACGCCCAAATACCAGCAGCCGAGTAAGCCGCTGCTCACCTGACTTCCCTACGCCTGGTCGAAGGGGGATCTTATTTGTTGTCATTTCTTTAAACGCGCATGGAACATTTCTCGCATGCAGCGGCAGTGAGCAGGCCGCCAAATGCGTCCGCCAATGAGGGGCTGCGTGTTTTATGAGCAGAGCAAGTCAGATTTTTTTTCAGAAACCACGTGCCTCGGTCTATATATATATATATATGTATATGCATGTACGGCGTATGCGTTCGGCGACTTAGATGTGCAGCAGCATGTTGCCTTCACAGACACCCACCCACCCGCCCCTTCCTCATAAACCTCCCGCTCCGATCACACCAGAGGAAGGCTGGCTGTGGTGACAGCGCGTCGACGCAACGAAGCGTCTTCCCTCTTTAGTCTTGAGTCGGACTTCATTGTCCATCTCCATCATCCATCTCGTCTAGTGGAATCAGGAAGAGAGTGCCTGATCGGCCGACCCTGAAACTTGTCAAATTTCACAATTCTGACCAAACGTTCCCCTTTCAGGGGCGGCTGGCGCGCTCTTGGCTGGCTTAGAACGTCGATCTTGTACCTTTTGTGGTGCATTGATGACGCCGATGTTGTATCCAAAGGCCAGAGATCCCAGTACGGCCGTGAATACCGAGAGGGCGAGGGTTCCAGTCACTGTCTGGGGAACAAGCACACACACACACACGTTGAAAACAGCCTTATTTTTCAGAACTGGCGGTAAAGCTGAGAACTGTTTACGCAAAGATAATTACGGCTTTAGTGCACACACTCACATAAACACACACGCGCGCGCGCGCACACACACTCATGTGTGGCCCTCCTCCAATCAACTATATATAACTGTGATCCTGACGAGCCTCTTCAGCATTGTCCATGACCTCACTGGTAACTTTACTGTTTGGCGCCTGAACTTTAGCTTCCCTCCAGTTTCCCATCAGGCCAGAGGCACCTGTTTCCACGGTGACAGACAAGACGACCTTGGTGGCTGGGACCTCCCTGCCCCGTTTAAAGTCCATTTCATAACTGCCACATTACTTACTGAATATCAAGATGCTAAATGCTGAAAACTGCCTTTTTAAAAGTGACTTCATGGATATTTTGTGATTTTCTTTTCCATTCTCGTTGGCTGAACGAGAAGCACGCAGCCTTCATTTCCCTGAAAAGTTTTTTTGTAACAGCTACGAGATCACTGTTAATTTAAAGTGACGACTGGCCCTGCAGATGGGCGGAAAGATGATGCCCAGTGGCCATAAGCTGTTCATAAGCTATTGGCTAATGTTTTGTGCTTGGTAAAGTAAATTATACAACGGAAAAAGCCTAAAAGAGACCAACAAAAAAAACAGACTTTTATGTACATAATCAGCCAAAAGATTTCCGCTCTGTTCTGTTTTGTGTGCAAGCGAGCGTGTCTGTGGCGGTGTGCCTCGACCTTGCTGTGCCGAGTCTCCAGATAAGGGCTGTTTAGCGTTCACGCACCAAAACAAAAGGGTGTGTGCTTGTGTTTGCACATGTGTCCTTGCACAGAAGGTAAAACGGAGGCGGCTGGTTGCGCTCCGTTGCGCCCCGTGTTAGCTCATTAAAATAGCCCAACGTTACCTGCTCTGGAAGATATCGTGTCACCGTAGGATCGTTTTCTAAAAGTCTTGGTTAGTTTTATCGGGGATAGAAGAAGAGGAGACGAGAAAGCTCAGGGTGCTTTCTTGTTTTCATGTCAAAGTGAATCAAAACGTCTGAGCCTCTCCCTTCGCTTGGGTTTTATCATACTCAAAATTATGTTATCTTCCAATCAGAAGTTAGGTAGACTGGGCTTCTTCGGACTTTCTTTTGAGCCACCTAAGCTCTTAGGATGGATGAGAATATACACAGAAAAATGTCATCCTCTTGTTTCAGTCTCTTTGGGAGACTAAGTTAGCCCGCCAACACTCAAGTGGACGTGGACGTGAGAGCGTGGAGAACGTATATTTTATATGGGAGAGCTGAAAATGAACCCGTTAAACCTAGTGGCCCAACAAACCCGCATTCCTGAGCTTTGGTCAGGTATTTGCCTAGTCAAGGTCAATCCTTAGAGCGAAATAAGGGCCAAAGCACTTTTAGATCAGAGCTGCTGTTACTTTCTCCATCAGATATGAAGCCTAATTATTTTACAGATTGTCACTCATGATTACAAAGATATTGTTTGTTTTATTGAAATTGACTGTCTAGCGCATTTTAAATACCAAACTTCCTCTGGCCACACCCACACCGCTAACCCAGGTGACATATCCCAAATTTAGGGTCCACCCGTCAGATTGAAGCCGGGATTGCAGCCTTTCTGATCAGTGAATAAGTTTTGCACATGCGCGTAAAGTCGCAGACAAGCTCGTGCGCAAAATCTCCCCAAACCAAAGTGCGCATGGAACCAGGAGCTTTCCCGACCCCTGACACTCCTTAATTAAAAGTGTTGAAAGGGAGCAAAGCCTCGCGCGTGTGAGCTGTTAAATGCTCTCTAGAAAGCAAACTCACCTCCCCTCCAAGTTGCTGAAACCCGGCCGGCATGGTTTTGGCAGCTCCAGTCACCCAGTAGCAGCTGGTGACAGATGCGTCTGGTGCCAAATGGAGACACGCGAAACTCCCCCCCCTCCCAAAAAAAAAGAACCAAACTTTTAGCACTTAAACGGCGGAAGAAGTAGAATCCAAGAGAGCGGAGAGTACTCTGGTGCCTCCTGTGCTGCAAGGTGTCCTGCCTTCTCTTAAGTTTGTGTTGTGCCCTGTCCGGGATCGAGTGACACCCGCACACCCACGTGCACGCCTATCCCCGAATCCAGGGGGAGGGTCGGAGGAGGAGGCTTGGAGGAGGGGTGAGGCGGCTGCTCCACATGAGGCCCAGCGGGGCTGATCTTGAGGTGCTGCAACAGAGGTCACGGAGCAAGCAGGAAGCTCTCTTGATCTTTGCTGCTATTGGCTGGAGAGGAAAGGGAGAGAGTGTGTTTTGGGGGAAGAGGGCTTTTATTTTAATTTGGAGGCAAAGAGATAAATCACAGGCAAGACGCGGTTACATTTGGAGAATCTCGTTCAAGTCAGCATGCACATGGAGCTCGTGAGCAGTTGTGTCGTGTGAAGTGACCTTTTGAAGAATGATGAAATATTTTTGTTGTAAAAATAATTTAAAAATGCCTATTTGAAGAACCTCACGTAAATGCAAAGTGCAGTTTTCTTTGCAGGTAGATGATTAGACCGTTGCACCTCTAACTTCTCTGATGCATCTGCTATGAAGAAAAGAAAAAAGTGGAGGTTGCATCTGAGGTGCTGGACCTCAGACGAACCCACGTTCAAGTCGGCCATCGCCAGCTATGACTCAGCGTTTCCCGTGGCCAGCAAAAAGGGGCTCGTCTCTGCCACCCTGGCTGCCATTGTCTGCTGTCCCAAACACCCATAAATCCCTTTTCTATTTCCGAGCACATGCCAAAGGGGTCACTCACCATAGCTCACTCCCTCCCGCCCCCCTCTCCCATCTATCCGTTGCGCACAACAAAGCTTAATCTTCCTCCGCCGAGCAACAGGTGGGCCCTAAATTTGGGAAATGTCACCTGAGTTAGCGGCGTGGGTGTGGCCAGAGGAAGTCTGGAGCCTTGGTGTAGGGGGGTGTGTGTTTTGGGAGGGCTACGAGTGGGCAAGGGAGGGGGAGTACGCCGGTCTGCCAAAGCGTCCCAGTGGAAAAATATCTGCTCTGCATCTCTCAATAAAATCGTTCGAACCCAGCAGGCCCCCCGCCCCCTCCTCCGCCGCCGAAGCTCACGCCACTCTCTCATTGGAGCTGGTTTGCCTTCCCGTCGTACGCACATTGAGAAAGACGGGGACAACCCGACACCTCTCAGCCGAAGCCAGGGGCCCCGAGCACGGTCATGTGCATGTGTGTGACTACATGCAGAGAAACTTTACACCGTTAGGACAGTGGCGTAGAGCCCCTACCAACATACCTTAAGAGTTCATTTACGCAACCAGGGGGGAGGCAGAGAAGATCGCACCTCCAAAAGTGATCACATGAGTTCATACGTTGAGAGCCAGAAACAATGATGGAAGTAAAGGTATAAATAAGTTCACGTGCCTAACTTTGTAAACCCAAACCACGTGTTCGGTGTTATATCACATGCGCAAAATGTCACCTGTGTTGGCCCTAAACTGGAGATGCCAGCCAAACAGTGTGTGTTTGTTGTTATCGGAAACAGAGTCACACCGCGCGCACACGCACACGCACACGCACACACACACACACACACACAGACACACGTATACACACACACACACACACACACACACAGGGTCACGAGAAGGAGGAACAATATTCACGAACTGTTTTTCTAGATCACTTATATTAATGGGCAGTCAAATGGTGTCTGTGTATGTGCGCGTGCGTGCGTGTGTGTGTCTGTGTTTGTGTGTCTGTGTGAGGTCAGCTGGTTCAACCCCCCCTTGTCGATGTCACACTGGACAGTCAGCGCGTGGCAGGCAATGACGTTCTTGTCAGCTTGCATGGACCAGTTGGCTTTCCAAAAACATCTGCCGAAAAGTGTTAAAAGTTATCTATGGGTCTACAGCTAGCACGTGGTTAGCTTAGCTTAGGAAACAGCCAGCTTGGTGTCGTAGGCAGCAAAAAAGACTAAGAAAAACCCTGTACATAACGTCCATGAAAATGTCAACTTGATATCTTTACACTCTAGCGTGTGTATGGATGAAACGAACCATAAACCATGCTCATTACTGACCTTTATGCATGCTAGCAGGTGGATGGTGCAGAGTCAGGCTAGCTGTACAATATTCAGTCTTGGACAAAAAAGGCAGTATAGAATATTTGTCAAAGAGTGACTTCAAAATAATATAAGGCACTTGAGTCAAAGTGTAATGGGCCACTCAGATGTATTTTAACATAAAAAGTACAGGATTACATCAAAACATTAAAGTAACACATAGAAATAAGTTACCAGTAATGTGGTAGGGTAATAGCTTGACCATTTTTTTAAAAATTGGCCCAAAAATTTACATTACACTCACTTGAATGTAAAAACCTGGCGAAAGATGTTTTTTCAGTTTGAGAATAACACAACAAAGTACAATTTTTCCCATTTTAAATATAGTGGGATATATGTAAAAAAAAAAAAAAAAAAAAAAAAGTACCCTTACTGCTAAGTAATCAAATACTCAAAAATACTTGAGCGATGTAACAAAGCATTTCTACACTGCTATAGTCAATGTCCAACTTTTCTGGTATGAATCTCGGACCACAGGGCTTCTCTGTGAAGATAATTTTAGGACTTGGACATTCAAAAACCTACAAGGACCTCTACTGTTAATGAATACTGGACTTCAAGCAAACATTAATAGTCTAACTAACTCTGCCAAATACATAGTATTTATATCATCATTATCACAGGACACATAGAGCAGCCAATTAAAATGATGGCAGTCATTAATGCCTGTCAGCACAGCCTATATTTCACACCAGAGGAAGCCTGATAAATCATACAAGTCAGTCTGGACCTGTAAACCCAAGAAGACCCTCCACATACAGTGAGGAAATAAAAATGTTAGCATGAAAAGCTTTTTTTTTCCCTGCATATTTTCTGGACGGTCTCTATGTGGCCTTCAAAGCACACACGCAAACACGCAGCACCTTGTTCCCGACTCGCCAGAATATCAAATAACACGTAGCATCGTAGCTCACCGCCACGCGTTTCAAAATCAATAATGAGAACCCTCTTTCCTCGTCTGCTCTATCCGGCCTCGCCATTGTATCTGTGCGCCACTCAGATCGGGTTCACAGTGGCACCATCAGCATATTCACTCAAAAGGTCAAGCAGCTGCGTCGCCTCAAAGCGGCACCAACAACCGCCGTACCCTCGGCGAGATGGACCACAACCAACATTCAGCGCATAGACTCTCGGTGTGACTCCAGTCGGCCCACACAAGGGGCTCGTCTCAGCCGCAGCGGCGGAGTCCTTCTCGGGGTTTCTCTGCAGCTCCAGGCCCCCTCTGCAGTGGACTTTTATCTTATCGCCAAAGGGTGGCGAGCAGCGGCGGCCTCCAAGCCTGTTATTAGGAAACCATTTCACAGTGTTTAAGCGCGAAATCTGCCAATTACAGTGAAGAAGAAGAAGAAGAAGAAGAAGAAGAAGGATGTAATGGTTTTATATTTGAAAAAAGGTCAAACACACACGCGTGCACACACAGAGAGGAGAAAACCATCCTCGACTATCTTTCTAAGTTGACTTCTTGTGGGAGAAGAAAGCTGGGACACAGTGCAGATTCACCCCAAAAAGTCCATTTGCTCCATCAAAAACATGATTCAATATGCACTTTTGAATTATGTGTTTTGGAATTGTGTTTTGATTAGATTGTTTTTTTCTGTTTTGTCTGTATCTGATTCTGCAGAGGAATCTTTTGTAGCTTTTAGCTTGGAATTATTCACTTATTCATCTATTTGTCTAGAATATCCTTAGGAAAATACTAAAACTGGGTATGTGCTAACAGTTTTTATAGAACTAATCATAGATTATTTGTTGCCTTACAGGATTAAAGAAAAACACAAACACTCATTACAGCGACTTTCTAACTTTATGTACAGCTTTTGTGTGCATGTAACTTTCTGAATTCTGATTCCATTTGTATTTCTGCTTTAATTGTTGCTGAGGTATTCATATGCAACAAAAATATCAAAGTACTTTGGCTGTGCAGAAGCACTGTTACAAGTGGAAATATGAGCCATGATCATAATAGAATGAAAACTATTGCTTCCTTTTGGTATAAAGTCTGATATTGCACTCATAGGCTTGATTAACAGGCAGTAAAGTCCCTTCATAATTCACGGTTAGCAAAGCATGATTCTTGATACCATCATGGTTTTTTTTTAAATTGAAAATCTGGATATACACTACAGTGCACACACGCACCACTTGTATTTTGTTTCGCAATACTTGTATATTTAAGCTGAGTGGCAAAATAATTGATACGTAGTATTTGACGTCATAATGCCATCATGCTGCATTCGCGTGCTTTCAGAAGCGAGGAGCTTTGACGCTGGATCATTAACATTAATTATCAAAATGGATCTGCTCTGTACTTCTCGTAAACGTTGGGTACATTTAATGAGTTATGTCACTTCGGGAAAGCTGAAGAATGTCAGCCTTTAAGGGGATTAATGTAATTTTCGGTATGTAATGGTCGACATAAAATTTCCTAAATTTACTGATCATTTTAATCAAATATTATAATATCCCGCATCATACGGGAGAAAGAGTCCTGAGAACCATACGGGTGTTCCTAAGCATAACGTTTATGGGGTTCTATACCAAGGATAAACTGTCTTTTTCGCCCCTTGTATTTATAATTTCCGCAGTGAGACGCGGCAGCGGGGTGTCACTGCTGCCCCTGAACGCACCGGGAGACTCGGGCGTGATTGGCCGCTCGCGTGTCTTAAGACGAAGCTTCTCCCCGCCCTTCCTTTTGTGGGAATCCCCAAACAACGTGCTCCGCTGTTCTCCAAAATATTTAGGCTTTTTGCGTTCGCGTCGCGTCGCCCGCTCCCACCGCCCGTGACTCATCACCCCCGGACAGCTGTGGCAGCAGGACCAGGTAGCCCCGCGGTGGCGCGCGTCCCCTCCGTCGAGGCGAATCCCCGCGAGCGAACTTTTGTCCGACAAATGGAAGTTTTTCGAGAGTTTCGGCGTGGCGGAATCCGGAACGTAGAGCTAACGTAGCTAGCCGCTCAAGCTAATCAGCGCTAAGATGCTAACAACAATAGCTCGTCTTAGCGGAAAAAAAATGCAAACCCAGGTGTAGCAGCGGTGTATCTTTCCCCGGAGAAACACTTAAAATGACAGTAAAGATGAATTGCTATTGAGTTAATTGTGTTTAGTTCGTTATTTTAAGATGCGAACATTAGCCGTGTTAAGCTAATATTCATTCAGTGTGTTGGTGTGTGTGTGTGTGTGTGCGGGGGGGCGGCCTGCGTGAGAGAAAATGGTGGCGGCGGCGGCGGCTAGCGTTAGCAATCTGAGATTGTTCGCGGGTTGTGCTTTGCTCCGCGGAAACCTCCGCGAGGTCAGTTATCGCTGGATTCATTTCACACATTAAATTCCGACTGTTTCGATGGATAAAAGTTTTTACAATTACCACGCAGTTGCACATAGTTCCGTCGTTCGGCCCGGGTAAAGGCCTCCTGAGAGCTCGAGTTTCTAAACTTTCACTTCCTGTCTTTGCAGCAATAGCAGAAGAAAACTTTGATTTGATTTCCATATATATATTTCTTAATCCTTACTTTTTCTTAACTTTTGTTGTGAGTATTTTTTGTTTTTTGTTTTATTTAGATGGGCCAAAACCATTTGTTGACTGACTCCAGTTCAATGATAACAATCTCATGCAGTGATTTTTTTTTTAGCGTCTTACTCTAACTGCCTGACTATTCGGGGCTCGAGCTTCCCTTTTCTCGAAGTTTGATATGATTGAATACGCGAAATATCTTTGATGTGGACTGTTGTATACGCTTAAGGAAATATAAAGATGTCACTCCGAATGTAGAATCTTGTGGTGGTTATTTCATTGGCAAAACGGTTAGACCGAAAACTCTAACTTCGTGCCATCACAATTTTGATCAAATGCCCATCTAAGTTATGCAGTTATTATCATGCAGTTTAAAGAGGGGAGATCTAACTGGATTGTCTGCTGCATACTCATCTCCACAGCGCCCTCCTATCCTGCATCGCTGCTCTTCCTCTTTTCCTCCCAGCTGGGAACGGAAGGAAACTGACGATGGAGCAAAGTCTCGACAGCCTGACGTTGAGCCAGAACCTGCCTCTGAGCCAGGACTCCTTCAAGGAGCTGTGGAACAGCGTGTAAGTCGGTTTTTAATGTAACGTTTCTAAACCCGTGCCACTTTGAATGAAGCTAAATTTGTGTCTGTTTTTGTAGAGTGACTCCCTCCATCTCCACCATCCCAACAATAACGACCACAACAAATGAGGCATGGGCGACGGACGAGCCTATGGTTATGATGGTAAGCATGTGTGCTCATATCCTGTCTCCTCTACACCGTAGTTGTTACAGGAAGTGGGTCCTCTGATTAACTTCTACTTGAAATGACTTGACTTTTTTTGTGTCTCTTTTTACAGCTCATGAATGATCAGGTGCTCGCTGACGGGTTCGATGAGAATCTGTTCGAGTTGACTTCGGAGATGCCCACCAACGACGGCGGCATCACTCCCCCCGCCTCCACTGTCCCAGTAACAACGGACTATCCAGGAGATTACGGCTTCCAGCTTCGTTTTCAGAAGTCTGGCACAGCCAAGTCCGTTACTTCCACTGTAAGCATTCCCACACACAGTCTCAAATTTTTTTTAAACTGTTATCTATTTGTTGAAAGTTTACATGTTTAAACTCATACAAACGACCCGAATTACCTGCGTCGGATAACTCATCTGCTTCAGGTCAGTACAATGCCGAGAAAAAATTACAACCTGGATTTTTCTTACATGGATCTTAATTATTCAGTTTAATATTTGGGCAGACGTTTTAAATTCCCCTGCACAAAGTTTAAAAGATTTTCGGGACTTGCAGCAGACTATCCTGCAACTAAACATGGCGGCGAGCAGGAATCTGCTGTGCGAGCGTTTCGTCCGAGACAAAAGATTTCAGCAGCCGCCCGATGCAAATTTGCCAATCAATGCTAAGCCCTGTTTAATCCGCTAATGTGTAATTTTTAAATTTAGAACCTCTGTTTTTTTGGATACGGTAATGGTGAAATTTGCTCTGTTGAGCTGAGCTGCACGATACAGATTTTTCAAATCTGAGGTTTGTGGAAAAGGGGTTAGTGAGAGGCTCATTCACTGGTCTCTTAAGTTTTCACGGTAAAACTTTCGTGTGCTAGAGGTTGAAAATGTTTTTAAAATAAATCATGAAAATAAAAGTATCTTACCATGGTGCGCTTTAAAAAATTCCGTTCTTCTGTAGCTCTCCTGGCGACCGCTCATGTGGAATCTTATTCATTCTAGCGTTTGTAAAAAATTTTAGAGTCTAGAGTTAGTTACTTCAGTTCAGCAACCAATGGCATTAGCGCCCCCGCAGTGACTCGCCATAAAGCGCGCTGCAGTTGGCCAGTTTAGCTGAAGTTAGGCTGATCTTCCCTGAAACCCCCGCCCACCGCGACTGGTGCTCTGGTCTGTGGGAGACGTGCAGGCTGGTGGTAGAGCGCAGCCCTGACATGACGGGACATGTTCCCGCACCACCATCCTGCAGCAGCGAAGGGGTTAAAAAAACGGCTGAGAACCACTTAAAAATTGTCCTGAACTCTGATCAATTTGTCCAGACTGGGTTTACAGGGTTAGTTTGTACTTCTGTGGAGGAGAAAGCCAACTTGATGAACAAATTAATGAAACCTGAAGCGTGCCATTTTCGAACTTTGCCTCGTGTGCTCGCCTTTCCAAGTCTGATCTCAGACCAGAGCCTCTCTTATTCCACCAGTGGACAGATAACAGTTGACCGACCTGCCTGCGTTTCCCCCTCAGTATTCCGAGCTTCTGAACAAGCTGTATTGCCAGCTGGCAAAGACGAGCCCCATCGAGGTGCTCGTCCAAAAGAAGCCGCCTCAGGGAGCTGCCATCAGAGCTGTGGCGGTCTACAAGAAAACCGAGCACATGGCTGACGTGGTGCGCCGCTGTCCGTACCACCAGAACGAGGACGGTAAGAATTCATTTTGTGAGTATTGTGTCTGCGGGCTTTGTAGTAACGTAGGTATTGGTGACGTGACTTCGGTTTTTATTTATCTCGCCTTCCCAGAAGCGGAGCATAGCAGCCACCTGATCAGAGTGGACGGAAGTCAAAGGGCTCAGTATTTTGAGGATCAGCACACAAAGAGGCACAGTGTGACCGTCCCCTACGAGCCCCCACAGGTTCGCCGCCGACGTCGTGTTTGATTTAACTGTGTTCTAACTGGGACGTCAGAACTTCCAGCGTTTACCTTGAGAGTGTTTGAGCCGCCGACGGTATCGCCTAGCTTGAGAATTCGTGCTGTACTGTAAATGCGTGTGTGACCGCCCACAGCAATTGTTGACTTATGAAGTGATATGTCTCCCGAACCTTAGAATGTGTCATAAAGACAACTGTGCTTCTGACACCCAGAAGAGTCAGTCAGAAGACAAAAAAACCGTCCTGTAAGAGTTCATGCACCTGTGATCCATTAGGACCATTACACCCACAAAAATTTTAATGCATCGACTGCCACAAATCAAAATTTGGCTCGCAGTGAACTGGTTTTGACTGCTTGTACCGTTCCCTTTTTTTCCCCCCAGTTGGGCTCAGAGATGACGACCATCCTGCTGAGCTTCATGTGCAACAGCTCCTGCATGGGAGGCATGAACCGCAGGCCCATCCTCACCATCCTCACCCTCGAGGCGCCCGAGTAGGTTTCTCTTTCATTAGACGTGTGCAGATATGCGATGTAACTGTTTTTTGTTTTTTTCCTTTTTGAAACCATCTTAGGTGTGAGTTGTTTGATAAGGTTCCCACAGACCAGTGTTGTTTTCAGGTTGATTTTTTTTTTCTTTCCGCCAGCATGTTGGCATGTTTTGTTGTCACTACCCGTGAAAGCCCTCAGACCCTCACTGCAATTTGTCTCTTTTGTAGCGGGACGGTTTTGGGTCGCAGGTGTTTTGAGGTGCGCGTCTGCGCCTGTCCGGGCAGGGACCGCAAGACGGAGGAGGAGAACTCCACCAAGGCGCAGAACGGCACGAAACAGACCAAAAAACGAAGTAGGTCTTCGCTGCGTTTCAGTAATATTTCGGTTACCATCGGCGCGCGCCGCCGTTGACTTCACTCCCGTTTCCGCAGAGAGCACCGCGGCGCCCAACGCAACCGCCGTGAAGAAGTCCAAATCCGCCTCCAGCGCAGAGGACGACGACAAGGAAGTGTATGTTCTGCATGTAAGTAAATGGCACGAGCGCGAACCCGGACGCCTCCGCAAAACTTTTCTCCGATTATTTAACCCGTTATCCTCGCCTGCAGGTCCGTGGCCGCAAGCGATATGAATTTTTAAAGGACATAAACGACGGCCTGGAGCTGCTTGACAAGGACAGGTAAGACACGCGCCAGAGATCCAACTCTCAACAGACGGGACCTCCAACAGTAGGAGTTACTCAAGCAGATCCCCACGAGCTGTGCTGCTCTTGTCGTGACCTCGTGTAAGTCGAGACTTTGAGCTGGCAGACACCGAATGACGTCGCTATTTGCTGCAACTTTATGACTGTGATTCCCGACTGTGATTCCCGTCTCATGTAGGAATGACGAAGCAGGATTACCAGTTTTCGTTGGGCCCTTTTTTTTAAAAAGCAAAATACCTTGAATGTCTTAAACCCGATTTTCACTGGTCTTTAGATTGCTTAAATCGAAGTTAATGTTGCCCGAAAGTCTCCCAGTAACGGCCTCGCTATCGAACCAGTTGCGGGTAAATTTGAGTTCAACGGGCCGTAACAAATGAAACGAAACAAAAGCAACATTGCGGCAATAACCATAACGAGGACTGCGCAGCCTGGTCAGGCCTTATCTGTCAGATGATGTCGTTAACAGCAGCTGCTTGTGGAAGTACGCGTTAAGATTGCAGCTGTCGATGTTTATTTCTACAAATGCAGTTAGTAGCTGGTTAAAGGAGGGCGGCTGGTGCCTGGTTCCTCTGCAGGTTCCAAGGCGTTCGACACGGGACAAGTCAGGAAAGCGTAAACGCAAAAAGTGGTCGTCATCGGGTGTTGTTCACACGGGGAACGTGATCAAATTGTAATGGGTCTTAAATGGCATTGACCGAGGTCTTGAAGGTTTTAAAAGGTCTTGGAACCTGCAGAAATTCTGCACTAGAGGTCACTATGGATGCTCAAGTTAGACCTGCTGCAGCCTTCAGCTCAACTATGTAGAATCACACTTGTGAGTAGTATTGTGTACTAAAGAAAATGCAGTAAACTATATTAGGTTATACAGTTCGGTTGTGGTGTCAGTATTTTAAATATTTTATAGTATTGCAGCAGACAACGAGGGTTTGTTTGCGTGCACGCTCGCGCGCTCCGTTGCCTTTCAGCCACCATTCAGAAGCACTTGGGATGAGCCACATCAGCTGCGACACCTCGACCCTTGTTTCATGTCCACAGAAAATCCAAAAGCGGCGCGTCTGTGAAGCAGGACCTGCCTGCGCCCCACAGCGGCAAGAGACTCGTGCAGAGGGGGGAGAGGAGCGACAGCGACTAACCGCCGCCGCCTCCAACACGGGAGGAAACGCCCGCTCTCGTTCATTCTTCAGGTTACCTCCTATGCATGGTAGAAAAAAGCCTGCCCCCGTCGCTGTACCGCCCGATACTGCTACCAGTCCTGCTTCCTCCTCAGCTGAAAAAGCTTTGAGATCTTTCTTTTCCTGTGTTTTCAGTGTTTGTGTTTTTTTTTTATTTTTATTTTTTTATTTCCTTGCATGAAACCAGGATGTCGGGGTGGGACTTGGAAGACGTAGAGCGACCGGGATGTGATCAGTGTTGATTTCTGGCATTGGAATTGATTTTCTTACGAGTTTGTCAGTTACACTGCCATTTTGATGTCATTTTTCTACTTGTTGTCGTATTTTTTTTTTTTTTTTTTTTACCTGTCATAGTAGTAATTATGATCAAGAGTTTTCGTCAGCTTCAGCGGAGGCGAGGATCAGGTCACCACTGCCATTTGTGTGAATAAAGCACAGTTGTCAAACTTGAATAGCTCACGGCGTCACTGTGCCGCAGCCTCGCCAGTCAGCGGGCGCCCGTCTGACTTTTACCCTCTTTGAATGTCAGTCAGGAAAACCAAACAAGCTGTAAACTCACCATAAACCTTTTTTTTTTTTTTTTTTTTTTTTAACGATATGTCCAAGGACCCACAAGGCCAAGGCCTCTTGTGTTGCGGCGATTTCTGCTCGCAGACCACTTTTTTATTGTCTTTTAACGTCAAAACGGACACCAGATTTGGCCGATGAGTCGCTGGCTGACTCGCGCCAAAACCCCGTTCGTGCTTTGGCCGCGTTCTACACACCGAGCGCAAGAATCCCGGAGAGAACTCTTGTTGGTTCTCGGCTCGTCGCCCACAGATCATGCAGCAGTATGTCAGCACTTCGTCTCGACGTGACCAATCAAATCATTTGACCACTTCTACTTTTTTACATTGCCAAAAGTATTCTCTTAAGGCATTTACTTGTGTAACTTTATAGTTTATTTTGGGAACGTAGTTTTGTATTAGAGGTTTATCTTTCTATATTTTTCATTGTTTTTAATGCAAATTTTTTTGTACTAATTTACATGTCATGCAGCTTTAAGCAACAAATCAATAAATGCATATTATACAACTGTTTCTCAACTTTTGTTTTTGTGTCTCTGCTGTCAAGATTGACACATTTATCACTGGAGCTGTTTTTCATATCAGCGCTTTGCATGAAGATGGATGCAAAATATTGGTTGACCTACGCCTGATCATCTCCATGAGGAGAACGGAGCCTTGTGTTGCCAGTCAAATTTGCTCTTCATCGTGTAGCCTGTAAGTGGAGCCGGTGTGTTTTCCATGTTGCGACTGCCTCTCAGGTCATTTAGTGCGGCGAAGCTGGTCAGATGCATCTGTTGTCGAGTTTGTGGATCGTGAAAAAATCTTGGCATTTTTAAAAAAAAACTTTTTTGTGATTACTGACGCTAAGGTCCACTGGAACGGAAAGATGCGTCTCCATAGTAGAGCCCGTGTTTTCATTTTTTGGGGTGAGTTCTGTTTTTCTGTGGTACGCGAGTGTGGTTTTGGTCTCATACATATGCAACCTAACTTAGTTTTGGGAAACCTCTGAGTAAACGTCAAAACCGGGGATATGACTTATTCACCAATATTAAAAATGTGCAAAGCATTTAGCATAGCTGGGGTAAAACTCGATATGGATGCGCATGATGAATTCTTATATTGATAAATTGCTGCTTGAAAATGTCGAGTCATCAGGTTGTCAAAGTGAAAAGTGTCAATCGCAGTTTGTCACTGAGGGTTTAACGGGCAAAACATTTAATCCAGCAGTGAAACTGCTCATCCTTTTTCCTTCCTGACTTGTCAGTTAAAGCAACTGTCAGATGTGACCAGTTTTTTTCTGACCATCAGTCCAACCCCCCCCCCCCCCCCACACACAAAAAACAAAAAAAAAAAAAAAAAAACAAAAAAAAAAACAAACACAAA
>CAAKHG010011717.1:60357-76998 GCA_901007715.1 Dactylopterus volitans | reverse complement strand
CTGGGTTTGAGCAAATAGACAGGCTAGTATGTATATCACCGCTGATAATATACACAATGGTTGTCTGAATAAAGGCAAACGCAGGAAAATGAGTCTCTCAAATGCATACACACAATCACAATCCTTTTCAATGACTGTGCAGCTGGAAAGAGCATCTCCATGGCAGTGTCATGTACACAGTCGGCGAAATGTCAATGGCTGAATGTGCTGTGCCTCACTGGCATGCTTCAAGCTAGCACAGACACAGCTTTGTCATCCTGCTAGAGGAGGCACTGCTCAGAATCCATATTTGTACTTGATGATGGAGCGAGTCAGGTTTGAATAGAGCTTTCTCACACATGGTTGTAATATTTCAATTTATTAAAAAAAACAGTTAAGTAAGGATTCATGGCCAAAAGAAAGTTTAAAAATCAATGAATCCTCAAAGGTTGAATGGTTTGTTTAATCATGCTTATAGTCAAACACAGCATCACTCAAGCACCTGTTCTTATACATATACAGGTCTTCCACATTCTGCACAGACACAATCACACACACACACACACACACACACACACACACACACACACACACACACACACACACACACACACACACACACACACACACACACACACACACACACACACACACACACACACACACACACACACACACACACACACACACACACACACACACACACACACTCTCACGGGGAGGGAAGATGTCAGTGTTTGTGTTTAGGAGGATGAGGCAGAGAGCGGGAAATAGGATCCAGAGATAATCACACACAGAAAAAAGGAGGGAAAGAGTAGCCTCCCTCGCTCTCAAGGCGTCTTGGCTGATTCTGACAGGAGTTGAGCTTGGCTCTGTGCGCGCGTGTGTGTGTGTTGTGGAGGGCTTGGTGTTGGCATAGAAACTGTCTGCAGGAAGCAGCAGTTCCAGGCGGAGCTCCGCTGGCAGACGCTCTCTGCTCACTTCCTGTGTGCCGTGAGGCAGGCGCACACACACACACGCGCGCACACACACCCGCACGCATGCACACACAGACTCACACGGGGTTGGAGCGGGGCAGGGCGCTTGCCTGGAGAGCGGTCCAACGAAATGAGAGAGCAAGGGAGGGAGGCATGGAGGGAAGTAGAGAGCGAGGGAGGAGGGAGTTCAGCAGAGAGCAGCACTTTCCCACAGTCTGGGGATTTGACACATGGCTCTCACACATTCCTCAGCCCTGCGGCCGACTGAGCACCGGCACTCAGGGAAAGGAGGGAGAGAGGCGGAGAGGGAGGAAGGTTCCACCCTTGGCACTCGAAAACAATATGGAGTTATGGAAGACAGAGAGTGTGTGTCTGTGTTTGCGCGTGTGTGCGTGCGTGCGTGTGTGTGTGTGTCTCTTCTGCGCCCATGCATGCTTTCATTTTTTAAAGACATGACATGAAAAATATACACAGCAGTGATGGCCCGTGTCGTACGTGTGGTATTGTTACGGGGGTGGAGGGAGGGAACTCCTCCGCCAAGTTTACACATGTCGCCGCTCGTTTTTTACGAGTCGAGAGGCGAGCAACTCGGCCTGTGAAAACATTTGTAGAATGTCTTCGTGGCTTCACGTTTTAAACACAATGCATTAAAAGCTGGAAGGGTGAGGTTTGACGGAAGTGGCATTTAGGAGGTACGGAGCGAAAGATGTTATCCAGCTGCATTCTGGGACTGCAGCGTTTTTAGAGTTTAGGCCCCGACTCTATATTGAAACACAGTACGCATAATACAGGTGGAGTGTCCCTTTACTGTGAGTGTCAACACTAAAACCATGAAGCTTCTGTTCTTGCAAGGAAGCACATCAAGAATCATTGTGTTTTCTGGGGTTCTCAGCTATTTTTGATTTGGCACAGATGTGACACCCTGCTTTACTTGTCTTAGAATAATCATCTCAGTGGAGATATAATATTCAAAGCGCCCCGATATTTAAACTGGCCTGCCTCCTTGGCTTGGTAAAAAACTGACTGAATGGAGGTCCTCGTGTTTTTTCCTCATCAAACGACATCATGTGACTGCTCATTGACACCATCTCATTCTCTAATTCCTCTCTGTGGCAGTCCGTTCAGTTCAGGTTTTTATGAGCAAGGCAGGGGAAAAATATTAATACTGGAAAAGCAAGACAGGCTCCGCTGATCTCCATGAAATGTATAATAACAACCCAGATCGGAAAAAAAAAAAAAATTAGGAATGTGGTCTTGCGGTTCCCCATCTCTCGTTTTCTCTGTCACTTTCTGTTCCTCCTTGCCTGGGCTTTGATGTTGAGACTGTGGGTCTGTCTTGTCGCCCCCCCCATTACTCAACCCCCACCACCACCCTCTCCACCCCCTCTTCCGCCTCCAGCCCCTCCAGCCCCCAGTGCTTCCTTAAATAAATGTTCTGCTCGGCAGGATTTTAAAAGGAAGCCAAGGTCGCCCTCCTTGACAATTACAACACAGCCTGGGAAGAGCTGCTCCCCAAAAGCTACACCCGCTTGCCCCCGCCAACAGACACACAGACCACCCATACACGCTCGTGGATGCGCGTGCACGAGCATGTGCTAAAGACCTGACAAGCAGGGAAAGAAATGGTTGTAAGAGAAACCTGGGGTGGACGGAGGTGGCATGAGGAGAAGACAGGAAGATGAAAGTAGGCAGGCCAAGTCATTTCTTACTCGAGTGCCCATCCACTGTGGAGGATACCAAATTGCCAATTAGGGTGTCCCTGCTCCTTCTTTTCCCCTTCCTCTTCCTCCCGCTTTCAAGCATGGGGTCAAAATAAGAACATCTCCGTATCTAAATGGCTGTGTTTCTAATTTATGAGCGAACCCAAGCACAGCAGGGAGGGAAGCGACGGCGGTCCAGGTGGCGAACACCAGGCATGTGTTTGATGCTGGGAAAGAGACAACAAAGCTTTGCCAGAGGGAATCAATAGGGCGACAAAGCAGCCCTGGTATTCCACGCCGCACGCCTGTGACACCTTGACACTGTAACTTCCTGCTAATTAAGAGCCAGCAGTCTCTTCCCTGTCAGCACATCCTCAGCTACGTCGGTGTGTGCGGTGTGCTGTGTGTGTCCAAGGCCAGAGAGGTCAGCTGGACCGATGAGCCAGGTTAGTTGAGATAGGAAGGGATGGGTGGGAATGGAGTTTTGGAGTGTGTACATGAGGAAAAAAAAACCTTCCTGTGTCATGATGGTCTAGGTGTGGTTTTGTGGTTTGCAGTTGTTTTTTTGGTATGTTTTTCTCTCAATGGAGGCATCAGGGTAACAGCTGGTAAAGAGCTTAGTGTCCAGGAAAATGAATGATACGATGAAGGGCACGTTCAGAAATCAGACTTGCATGCGAGGATTCAGCCCAGGCATGAGTGAGAGCTGAATGATTGAATGAGTGAGGAGGGGTTTTTTTTGTCTTTGAAAACATCCACAGCGCGAATAAAGCACAATTTTTTCCCTCTGTTTTTAAGCATCTCTGCGCTATCAAACATCTGTCACATCATGCTGCCTTATATCTCTTATTTCTCTGTCATTTTGACATTCTACGGAGAATAAGTGTTGCTCATCTTCTGTTAGACATGTACTGAAGGTCGTGTCTGTGCCTTTTAGCTTGTGTGGACATCCGTGTTTTCGAGTCTTGCGTCGGTGAGCAGCGTCGCCCCATTGTACCGAAGAGGTGGCTGTTTTGCCCGCTGATGTTGTTCAAGGCAGACGGAACGATCTTTTGTTTCCAGATGACTCGTCAGCAAAAAAGTATTTGTCCTGTTCAGCCGTCTGCGCCCGCGGATCGCCGCGCCGCAGAGAAGACACTCAACACACACACACACACACACACACACACACACACACACACACACACACACACACACACACACACACACAAGTCTGAAGTTTGGGGACGCGAACGGAGGGGAGCTTTGATGTTTCCTCAAGATGTTTTGTTCGGCATGGCAGACGCCATGCACCACAAAACCGTTCTCCCCCCTGTGTGTGAAGGCAGGGGATTAGCAGTTCCTGGAGCCTTTCTAATGAAGCCTTTTTGATGTGAGGGCCCAATTATCGTACGGGGGCCCAGGGAAAGGGCAGTGTGTGTGTGTTCATGTTTGGTGGTGGGGGGGGGCATCCACTGCTTCAGCTCAGATGACCTCGCAATTCACTCTTTGACTCTAAATCACTCCATTCTCTGGTTTTAAGTTTTTGCTTTAAACCAGAGCTGAGGAATAGGGCCGGCCATTCGATCCCCACCCCAACACAGTGTTGATTTGCAAAGTTTTATGTTTTAACACCTGAAACTAATCGCCAATTTAAATATATATATATACATATATTTCATGTTGGATATGACATGGTCATTTGCAGGAATGCATTGTGTATTGTAGAGATTAGTTTGCAATCAACAATGACGTTGAAGTCCATTTTATCTTCAGCTGCTGATGCGCGTAACCGCAAACACCTCAAACTCTGTACTTGGCAACAGGAAAATTTTCAAGCCTCAGGATACAAACATGGAGCCTGTGCAAAGAAATAATCATTTTCAGAGGTTTATGCTGCTCACTTCGCAGTCATAAACTTTACGCTTTAATTCTGTTGGAGGTATTTTGACTCAAAGTTTAACCAAGTCATTTCTTGTTATTAAAAGTTTTAGGCAGATTGGTGGCAGCACGGATCATGACGATCATAGTTTACCTCCTCATTATCCTGATATTTCACAGGCCAGCAGATTTCGGTGGCCAGTCCTTTCATGCCATTAACCATTGAGTGTACTGTGGTTTCTGTCCCCGTTCTGCAGGACGTGAACCGATACACATCTGTTGCTAGTTTTAGGGTAGGTGGATGAAAATCCTCCATGTTGGCTGTGTTTCATTACACGGCTGAGGAGGTTATATGTTCAACACAAAGAACACCAACCTGAATTTCACAAAATGTGGTGGAGGGGAGAAGCACAGACCAAGGAGGACCTTGTTCAATTTTGGGTAAGATCCGTTTAATGTAGCAAAACACTGCGCCGTTCTTTGCATGGCCTTGGTGGAGGTCGGCGCTCTACACTGGGTGAGCTTCTTCCTAAAAATGCCCTAGCCTATCTTGACATGTTGTTGTGAGTACAGATAAGAACATAAACATCACACTTGTAAGACCAGTGATAGCAATAGATCCATAAGATTGAAAATGGCAAAAAACTAAACAGTATTTAAAACATTTTACTAAACTTTGGAAGAGTTTAGAGTCACAATCATTTGTGTCCCGTATGACTCCAGTTGTGAGGTAAATAGTAAATGTACAACTTTCTCGCTTTCAATAATCGTCCAGGAATATAGACAAGCGCCTCCACTTGACGCTGCAGCCTGTTGTCTGAAGATACGGCGAGGTGGTGCCAAAGGTTTCTCCCCGATTCCAATATGTCCTTGCTGGATTTTTTTGTTTTTGTTTTTCCGTCTGAGTCCAGGGTGCCAGCGCTGGTGCTGCCATGGAGCTGAATGCGGAAGCTGCGTGTTTGATGGTGTGAACGTCGGTCGAAATATGCCCTTAAGTATGCAGTCGCGCACCGCAGGCAAGACTTTGAGTGCACGAGAATGACAGAGATGAAGGGCAAAAATGAAACAGCTGAAATGCTCCCCTGTCATTCAGGCCCATGGCTGAACAAGAGTAAATATTTGGCTTGTGGGCAGGGAAGAGGTTGGGTATGTTGGCACAGGGAGTCTGGCGGATTTGCTGCGTGTGCAAGCTGATTGCAGCCAGCGAACATGTAGAGCATGTGTGTGTGTGTGTGTGTGCATGTGTGTGTCGGGACATAGTCAAGGTTTGTACAAGCAGAGTGCATGAATGTGACCATGTAACCACAGAAATACACATGTTTATGCGAGATTGTGCTCCATGAGGAAGAGCAGTTTTTTTCCATTAGGACAAAATTCTCTGCACGTGTGTTTCTGTGTCTGTAACCATTTTCACGGTAGTTCTGTCCTCTTGAGTCTTTCACAGCTGCGGTTAACAGCGACTGCGCAGCAAGAGCCTCAACTAAAACTTCCACACACACTCAACATTTCACCCTGTTTTTGTGGTTTAATACCAAACATATTTTGTAGACAGGCGATGTTATGGCATAGCACTGAAAGTCCTATTATGCATCCTCTTAATCATATGAGTGTCACTTGTTGGTTTACTGCACCTCTGTGATAATGCCAAACTCACTGGAACCTTATTTCATTGCGTGGAAAGCTAAAAGTCAACCGAAAAAAAACCCAAAACCTTTCAACACACACCTTTTGTTTGTCTGTTTTTGCGTGAGAAGTCCCGTCACGACAAAACAAGGGAGGCTACTCCACGAGTCAGAGCTTAGTCATCGTCTGCCGCGATGAAGACTGGAAATCACCCACTCAGCACGCGTCTGTTCCCATTTCATCGCCACGATCGCGCCAATGTAGGCCGACTTAATCAACTCCATCTGAATGTTTTATGAGCTGATGTCAGATCTGTGTGTCACATTATGTCCCTGTGTGTGAATGAACGACTTCAGACGGAAGTCATAATTTCAGAGCATGCTACTACTTGTTAAAGGCTCCACTTAAGTGCAGCTTTGAGGAAATTGCACTATATTTTGTTGCTACTCACTGCTGCTCTACTCAAATCAAGATTGCACTCATGTTTCACAAGTCGTGTGTAGCCCTGTTTTCATGAATGGATTTAATGTGAATAAGACATTAGAATTTTTTATTGAATCTTTTTTTCTTGCTTGCTTGAGGTAGTTTTTACCTTTTTGGAAACGGCGTGAATTTACTTAATGGCAGTGGAAACATCATAAGTTCTGACTTAAATTTTACTCGCATACCACTCTGAGGCATAGCTAGTGGTAGCCCACATAAAAGAATGCTTACAACTTCCCCAATTAATAATCTCGCACGCCACAAGATTTATTTTTGAACAGGATTGAACCCCTAAGTGTAGGAACAAAACAAGCACCTCCTCAAACAGCTACCACAGTAAAATGCTGCTTATGCATCGATGCTTCAGTATCAACAATCTAAGCAGGAGAGAAGCATAGCTAGATAACACAGATGTTCACTGTTCTGAAAATATATCATGTTATAAACACATCATAGATGCTATCATTATGAGGTACGTTACGGAACCATAAATTCATTCACTCTGTGAATGGGTGGACCCAGAGGCGGGCTAAGATGGCTCAAAGGAGCCGTGTGTGGGGCGAGTGATTCCATAAACAAAGACAAGAGGAAGGAGATGACATGCATTCTGCTGCACGGCTGTACGGGGTCAGCAGGGGTTATGGTGGTCAAAGAGGATGTGTTTGTGTGTGTGTGTGTGTTTGTGCGTATAGGGATGGGATGACGAGGAGGCGGGGTGGTGGTGGTGGTGGTGGTGGTGGTGGAGGAGGGGTGTTGGGGGGGGGGGGGCCACTGCGTGCCAACAGGGTCCTGTTTGCGTCTCCAGAGAGGCCCCGGAGAGGCTAGATCTTATCTGGCGCGTGCCTCTGCTGCCGTTTCCCACACTCTGCATGCTCCACTGCCAGGAGAGGGAAAGGGGGGTGAGAGGAGGACTTATGATTATGTGTGTGTGTCTCGCAAGGGGTCCCGTCCTGTCAACTTTACACTGTTTTGACTGCCGTGACATAATGTGCTTCAATACAGTGTCCCTCCCCTCCTTCTGCTTTTTTTTTTCTTTCTTCAAAGGTTCTGCACATCAACAGGGGCCTCCTTTTCTGTGAATATCGCATATTTGGCTTTTCATCATCAGTGCCCCCCTTTTTGTCCTCTTTTTATTCTAAAACCCCCACACTCCCTGTTTTTCACTTTGATTGCAGCTTTGCAAGGGATTGAACCCTCTCTCCCCCTGCCCGCCCGGCCAACACCACCCCACCACCCTACTGCCCATCACCCCCACCCCAAACCCATTACCACATTACTTGCCTGCTTTCTCATGAATTAGAAGTGGATAGCCATTAATAGATATATTGCACACATTGAATCCTGACCTTGCCAGTCTGGCTTAATGGTGCATCTATTCTGACAGCATATTCGGCAGAGCCTACATACACTCGCATAACCCTCTGTCTGTCATCTTCCTACAGCTATATGGCTGTCATAGAGGCAGTAATAAGAGGTAACTGTTTTAAATGAAAAAAATCATGTATTCCTACCTGGCCAGAGTTGATAATGACTAAAGATTCTCTACTTAGGGTGGTTAACTACTAAATCCTGAAGATTCTCTATAAACTAGATGTTCAGCCAGCAAAATGTTCTGCCTTTCCAATCGAATCCACACATACTGTGTGTGTGTTATTTGCCCAGTTTGCATGTACAGCATAAATGTGCGTGTTTGCAATTTTGGGTTTTGGACAATCTTCAAGAGGTTAGCTGGGAAAGAGAAGTCTGATTGCAGATTTCGGGAAGTCGTACCAGGTCGAATCTGGAGCCCCCTTAAATTTACTGCTGCCATTTCACGGCTTTATGGTGAGGAATCTGGTGTGTGTGTGTGTGTGTGTGTGTGTGTGTGTGTGTGTGTGTGTGTGTGTGTGTGTGTGTGTGTGTGTGTGTGTGTGTGTCTGCTTTGCTGCCGCCCCCACGGCTGGGAAAAGATCGATGCAGCCTCCACCAGCAGGCTCCTGGCCCCGGCTGCTACTGTCTGAGAATGAGAGGCGGCAGGGTGTGTGTGTGTATGTGCGTGTTAAGGAGGGTGGGTAGAAAAATGGAAGGAATGAGTGAGTAGCAGAGCGAGAGATGAGGTAAAAAAAAAAAAAAAATGAGAGGGGAGGCGGGAGGGAGTGAGGGCAGGGAAGAGACAAAATAGGTCCAGGCTGGCTGACTCACTCCCGTCTTACCTCCCTCCCTTATGCACAAACACACATGTATGCGCTCTCTCTCTCCCCTGAGTGCACACAAACATACGCACACACACTCACGAACACACTCCTCTCCTCTCTCTGCCAAGCCCTGCTGTGCCCCTGCTCATCTGCGTGGGGGGCCCTGCAGGCAGTCTGGGCCCTTACGTGCCCTCTCTTTACACTCACACACATACATGCACCGGCACACAGAGGAGCTGATGTGTAAGACACACTCTGATCCTGCATGCTGATGATGAAAGACAGGCAGCCGGGCTCCTGTCTTGGTGCCAGAGGGCAGGACCTTATAGGAACCTGCTGAGTCTTGATCCTCCTCCTCCTCCGTCTTCATCAGTTTTGAAATAATTTGAATTTCAACACAGGTTTTTTTTTCCTTTTTATTTTTTTTTGTGCTTGCCATTCTGCTCCTCATTGCCAGGTTCTGCCTTTGGTCCTTTGAATGACATCACCAGTCAGCTGCGTGTCAAATTGTTGACAATTTGTGCATTTTTCGTGGAAATGAGCAAGAAATGTAGTTGTTGAGTAGAAATAAGCAATAAGCAGTATAGTCCAAAGAACATTCCTATATGTGCAGTTCTGTGTACGCTTCATGTATTTACCTGCATAGCCCCCAGCCTCACACCTGGCCTGGCAGGAGCTCTGGTCCCACCCCTCCCCCTCATCATTACACCCCCCCCACATCCAGCTCCACCTCCCTTCACCAGTGAGAGGGAGGGACAGCACATGCCCCCTTTTGAGTTCTTCAATCACATAGACAGCACGCTGAATTCTGAATAAAACCAATTGCCCACATTCCAGTGCAGAGAGGATGTATCGCATGTGTGTATGGTGCAGATGGCCTGGGCGATGAAGGTATAAATTAGCCTGTGCAAGCATGGGAGATCCCCCATTGTTCTGATGGATTGCACACACACATACGCTTGAACATGAGCCCTCTGAGTCCGGCTCAAGCAGGATGATCACACACTGTCTGTCACAGCCTCTCAGATCAAGCTGCCCAGAGCTTCCTGTAATCCCTTCTCTGTAACATTAATTATAAACTGGTGCTTTGTGCCCCGCGGACCAACCGTGACTTTCCCAGGACAATTAAAGTTACTCAGCAGAAGAAGAGGGATTGAGTAGAAAAGAAGGGAAAGGGGATCAGGGAGTGAGTCAGAGGATTTGACCAGAACTGCATCTGAGGGCGCTGAAATGAAGCAATGGGTGAGACGAGAGTGGGAGTTTGGGGGCCAGGCATACAGGATGTCTAATGTCAGTCGGAGCCGGGATAAGTCATAGGCATTGGAGCTTTTATATTGTTCTGTAAGTGAAGCTTTTAGCATAAGCTTTGGCCTCTGAGACTCAGGGGCTGAACAAGGTAGGATCTGGGTGGGCAAATGCCTGGATGGGGTGGGAGCGGATTAGCTGCCATCTCAGGGGAGTGATTGGCGGATGAGTGGGGGACATGACCCTGTTGTACTCCTGTGCTCCAATTATTAACAAATGTAATGAAAATGTAATACATTATTTCAAAAGCTGTTCACTCTTGCATACAAGATAATTACCGCCCTTTCTCTTGCAAAGCTTGCTGGCTCACAGGAATTATATCAACTTGATTTACCTCCTTGACTCTTTTTTTTTTTGGCAAAGGCAGGCTCCTGCGACCCATTGTTATGTTTTTGCCCACCATGCCAAAATTGCTGCACAGTATGGCACTGTATGGGGGTGCAATTATTGCTTGAATATCTCTCCCACTGGTCACTGACCTTTAACAGGCCACCGAATAACAAAATTCAGTGTGATTAGTTGTTTTACTTCCTGCCAAGCGTGACTCTGCGCTGCACTGTGCCCACAACAGGTGGAGAAAAAACATGAAATATGCTGTTGGATGGGAGGGGAGGGAAGGCGGCAGTTTTAGAACATGGCTGAGCAAGTTGTGTCCCTGGCTTGCCTTTGCCTTCTGCATAGCCCTAAGACAACTCCACTTCAGTGGCTCACTTTGCTACAGGCAAATCCTTTCAAGATTCTCTTGATCTTTTAGCAACAACAGGGTTGATTTCAAGATAAGTGAAGGCGTGATAGTTATCAGGCCAGCCAGTGAAGTGATTCATTTGACAGATGTTGTTATCCCAAATGCATCTGATGGGCTGCTGTTTAATCCTGTTAAGTCACCTTGCTTGAGGGACATGAGCCCCACTTCCTCAGTGACGCCCTTTCTCTGAACCCTTGACCCCTCGGACTGGCAAACAACGTGAATGACGGATAGTGATGAGGGGACTCGCCACTGTCTCGCATCATATTATGTTTATATATGCATTGCAGTCTGCATTAATGTAACAAACCAATAGATATATGTATATATCAAGTACCAGTGCAGAAAAGCACTGTCAAATAAAAGAGCATAAGGGATGTGGGAGTGCATGTGGAGACTGTGTTAATATCAAGACTCTCCAGTCTTATTCAAATGTCCTCAGAAGCCGAGTGTGACGACATGAGCCACCATAAAAATGCCCGCGGAGTTGACCAGCCTCCAAATTAGAACATCCTACATCCAGAATTTAAAGATAAACACATTCAGTACAGCAGCAAGTCACCGTTTAGGCAAATTAGTGAAAATCATTGTCCAAGACCATGTAGTGGGCAAAAGATAGTAGAAGAAAACATGCACCTGCACATTACGTGTGCCACAGGCAGAAAAGCTGAATAACAAGTAAGAATGTTTTCTTTTTTTGCTAAGGAGAGCAAGGACAGTTGGTGCCTCTGTCCATGGAAGTAGTTTAGAATTGTAAACAAGGCCTTAGCATGTTATTACTACTTCCATAGCTGTTTTTTTTTTTTTCCACAGGACAGAGAGAATGTCTTTTCTTTGTCTGTCCTCTTTATATGTTGAGAAAATGCTGGTGGTCATTGTTGTTCTTGAGAGCTTCTCTAGCCTTTGACTCCTTCTTATTTTGTCTGCAGTTTTGTGCTCACTAGCATGCTGTATTTTGTTTCCCAGCCAAATTATATTTCTTTGGAGTATAAACAGAGCATTTAATGGCTTTCAGGGTGAACTGTGTCTTTAAGAGGGTTTCCTACATAATGGTATCTGCCTCTCAAAAACCTAGTTGACTCAGTGAGTTTACTTTACGTGAGTAGGCTATGCATTTTTAAGTTGCTCAAAGGAATTTCTTATCCAATATGGATTAAGCTGAGTGCAAAAGTTGAGCGGGTAAAGTTGGAACAGTGGGTCTCTGTGATGAATGAATAAAGATTATGTACATTAGATATCATTCTCTTCATTGTTGGACCACGCTGTGAAGCAAGTAGCACCTGTAATGGTGGAGCTGTGGTGTGCAAACCCCCCCCGCCCCCATTTTAATCACAGAAATTAACACTGCTGCTGCAGCAGCAACACTTAACTCCAGCACAACCACTTACATGTCAATGGCCTTTCCCATAATCGTTTGTCCAGCATTTGCTGCATGCAAGCTCGAGTGGGTGGGCTGAAGAAACTGATGGCTGAAACCAGTGTGAGCCTGAGAGTTGTAGCCAGCAGCCCTACAATCGTACAGCGACATGCTTAGCTCATCTCCTCCTTGAAAGCTGATGCTTTGATGGGGAACAATTGGAGTCTGAGGTGGGTGTGGCAGTAAGGAGAGGTGAGGGGGCAGATAGGGTGTTAAAATGACTGAGAGGCAGAGAGTGTGTTAAAATGACTGAGAGGCAGAGAGTGTGGTGGTGGGTGGGGTCGGGGGGGTAGCAAGGTGAAACCTGGAATTTGGTGGCGATGAGGTCATACCTGCGCAAGTGTGTGTGAGGGGGAGAAGTCTCAGAGGATTCGGTTCACAGTCCCTTGAGGCTCCATCAGCGGTGATGTCATGGGAAACCATCACAAAGGCCAACCTTGCTGTTGGTAAACTTGCTCAGTTTCCTTGTCGAAATCCGAGGGCCACATGAAAGCCTCAGCTCTGACCTCTGGAATAAAAACACAGCATGTCTGAGGGCAATCTACTGTAACATTACCGGGCCGCCGTAAAAAAGCGCCGGGTGAAAACGCACTCCAACTCGGACAAGATGTAAATCATTACTTTTTCTTTGATGCTCCTCCCGTCTCGCCCGCTCAGTCTCTGTCTCCCCCTTGTCTTCATTACTTATCATTTCTCTTGACCATAAACATGTGAACTGATCCCTGCTGCTCTCCTGTAGGAAAATGGGGCCCCTCTATGCGGCGCGCTGAAAACAGATCAACTTGGAGGAGCTTGGGACATGAAAGGAGGGAGCTAACTACAGGGGATAAATACATTCCTTTGCAACCCGGTCCGCTACTGCTGCTGCCGCCGCTGGCTGGTTGCAGTGCAGGGGAGCTCGCAGCAAGAAGCATTGTTGCCACAAAGCACGAGTGGGGGGAGCGGGAGGAGAGGCGGGAGGGGGGGGGGACTGAATATCCCTGAGCTCCCTCAGATCTCACAGGCAGCAAGCAGCACTTGACCTTTCCAGCACTAAAGGAATATGACAGCCGTGAAACCGACAGAGAGAATAGGGAGAGAGGCAGAGAGGGGGTGTGAGAGGCAAGTGACAAAAGCCACACAAAGTGCAGGCTGCCACCAAAACAGTTAGTTTGCAATCAACGTCAGTCATCCCTCCTGTCGGGACAGTTTGATTTCCACTTTTCAAATGAGGCGTTTATTTTTGGCCTGATAACAGGGCCGGCTAAATTGAAATTGGCAGCTCGACAATCTACAAATAATAGTCATCTTCGCAGGAGATCATGTGAACAGCCCTCTCTTTCACTTTCCTTGAGCCCCCACCCTCTCTCTCCTGTCGAAGACGAGAAAGAAGGAAATGAGGGAGGGACAGAGAGAGAAAAAGGGGGCTAATCTTAGTTACAATCAGAGGAGGCTGAGAAGGTAAGAAAGAAGGGCCCAAAAATGAAGGGAGGTTAAGAAAAAAACTGGGGCATGCTGAGGAAAAAAAAATAGAGTAATGTCCCAGTGATCAGGAGGAGGCCTTGAGGGGTGGTGGGGTGGGGGGTGCACATGAGAGGTGAGGATAGAAAGACAAAAGGAGGGAAGGAGGGAATTTCTTTAATGTTTCTGGCAGCCGACCAGCTGAGGTCTCAAGGTTATCCTGGCTTTGCAAACTCCCACGGGAAAGGTGGTGTGCTGAGGGCCGAAGGGGGGAGACGAGGGCTTGAGGTGGAAGAGGAGGGAGAGATGCTGGCCTTTTTCGCCAGGAGGAAGGCTAATGCTCAGGGGGAGGGTAATCCTCAGGCCCTCTTGTCTGATAAGGTTGGCCTTGGCCCAGGTAGGAGGAGAAAAGGGGCTGTCGGGCGTCCCAGGGCACCACAGACGGCTCTGCCAGGTTAGCAAAGGAGGAGAGCATCAGAGATTTGATGAATTATTACCCAAGCCATTAGTTGGATGCACATTTTACTGATAACAACATAATACCCTATTGATTCCCATGGTGAAAGTTTGTATTAGCATTCTTCCCGCCAGGGAGGTCAGAGGTCAGGGCCAGGTGCTGTACTAAACAGCTGCTCTTGATCTGGTAGGAGTTCAACGGCCTGCTTATGGGCACTTCAGTGGAGCAGGCGCTTGCTGACATGCAGCATGGCCCTGACCAAAGATGCCTCCCTGACACCCAAAACAAATAATCCTATGCCTCTGTGACGATGCATTCATGAATATGCATTTGGTGTAGGAACAGGCTTTCCACCTCATGCTATATGAAGAGAAACACTTTTCATCATCTTCAGATTAAACAGGTAATACAGTTGATGCAGCAGCTGTGGTGACAAGATCGTCCAGCCGACTTTCCTCTTTCACAGGAATTTGAAACGAGAAACAGCAACATTGCTTCTCCATTCTTACTTTAACCCCTCACCACTCCTTTTCCCACCACTGCATTTAGACCCCTTATGCAAATATGAGCAAACTCTGAGTGTGACACCTTTCATCTGGGTATTATGATGAGAGAGACCAGCAACTGCATGGGAAAGATCTGCATCGATACTCTGCCTATGTTTGTTTACACTAAACTGAGCCTATTAGAGATAATGATTCACATCAAACTGTCAGTTTAGCGAGTTGTATGTGTGTATATGAGTGTGTGTGCCTCTTCAAAGGCTTGCCTTCTTATCTACATTCAACAAATGGCCTCCTGGGGAGGAAATGAGAAGGTTTCATGCACCTGTAATTCACAAGACACAGAGCTCGCTGAGAGTAAACAAGCGACACTCAAAGATTCTCATGCTGAATTTCAGACAATGTCTGGAGAATCTGTTGCAGTCATTTCCGGCGCTGGCCTTTTACAAAGGTAGCACGCAGCAGATTGAGATTGACCACAGCGGATGCGCTCTCACTTGCTGTGTGTTGGTTGGTGGAGTGTGCAGGTGGCAGGACATGAAGCGAAATGTAAGATGCAGTCACAGAGAAAACTAATTTGTTCCATGAAGCGGTGTGATGATTGCAAAATAAGACATTTTTATTTGAGTGTTTGTGTAAAAGGAACTTCTTCTTCACCCATGGATGTTTGTTTTCTTTCTGGTTTTGCATCAGATTCGTGATAGAAACTCATTCACTGTAAACGTCCCGTATAATGTCCCGTCACAATGATTCCAACCTTACTGTTCTCGCATACAACTCCTAAAGTAATGTCAAGATCAGCTTAAGATTGCAGCGCATGTGTTAAAGGGGCTTCAGCTGAGTGTGGGCCTGATGCTGACAGCTAAAAAAAACCCCAAATGGACAGTCCTGTTCCGATGCTCAAAAAATATATTAATAGTTGTTCTTTTGAAATTGACATTGTCTTGATTTAAGAGCCAAGTCCAGCCTTGTCTGGCCAGTGATATTTGCTAGGATGGGTTATGAATTAACACATAGAACATCCATATACGTACGTATGTGATCACACAGTATCTCATCCTGCTCAAAAAAATGTGATTATATCCCAGCGTGAATCCCTAATAGCTGACCCAGATCTGATGCCATGCTATCTTTTTCAGTCTTTCCTGTACTTGACAGCGTGAACTGTGTGTACAAGCGGCAAGAACATCCTGTAAATGGTGGTTACGCTGCATTTGCATGAGTGGCCCTCACCCCTCACAATCATTACCACCAGCAGCAGCAGCAGCAGCAGCAGCAGCCGTATTCCCAGTTTGCTCCAGCCTCAGGCATGCTAACCAGAGACCCAGGCCAACTCACTGGTCCTCTCCCCAACCGCTTCCTCTCCACCGCTGCTGGGTTTGACTCACCATGACCTCTGACCTTAGATGCTACGCAGCCTCCCCCACACATGCAAATGGAGCTAGTCTGCTCCAGGAGGCATCAGAGAAAAGGAGCGGCTGGAGTGGAGGGAAGGAAGAGAGATGTAGGAGTGACGTGGATGGAGGGAAGCAGAGGGAGGTATTAGTGGGGGTGGGGAGGGTGGGAGCGAAATGGAGCAAAGGAGAGGGAGAGGGAGGGACCCCTAAAGGAAGTGTGAGCATCTTGGTCTCTGAAGTGGAGAGAGGTGGAAGGAGGCAGTGGCAGCCGCCTTGGGAGACTCGGTCTACAGCCCAGCGCTGAGGCCTTAAAACATTTCTCTCTGTTTTAGCCAGCCAAAACGCACCCCAGCGCCTGTGTCTGCAAGGCTCGCGGTGACCCACGCTGATCTCACTGTAAGTGTGTGTTTGTGAGAGCAAGCGATTGTGAGTGCGTACACCGTGCTTATTGTTTTCCTTGCTCCCAGGCTGCTCCAGGCACGTCAGTATTTGTGTGTGTGTGTGTGTGTGTGTGTGTGTGTGTGTGTGTGTGTGTGTGTGTGTGTGTGTGTGTGTGTGTGTGTGTGTGTGTGTGTGTGTGT
>CAAKHG010011717.1:44529-56960 GCA_901007715.1 Dactylopterus volitans | reverse complement strand
CCCCCCCCTCCCGCCAATAAACGCGCAATTACGAGGGGTGGGGTGGGGTGTGTGTGTGTGTGTGTGTGTGTGTGTGCGTGGGGAGGCTCGTTTCCCTGTCTTTTTTTTTTTTTTTTTTGCTGCTGCTGCTCCCCAGCTGCAATAAAGATAAGGAAATGAAATTATGACCCGAAATCTGGAGGGGGAAAAAAACAAAAAAAGAGCCTTGAACGCTGGTGGAGGCGACCACAGGCGGGGTGAGAAGGCGGAGAAAGAGGGAGGAGGCGTCGGTGTGATCGTGTGAGCTCTCCGGGCTCAGAAATATCTCTGCTCTGGCTCACATTCCGATAAGGGAGCCAGATCCAGCTCGCTCTGTAGGCGTGGTTTTCCCAGGCTTTTAAAACAGCAGCTGCTATTTACCTTCCCTCTAATGTAAACCACCGCCGCCGCCGCCGCTGCCACATACCCTCCCCTCGCACACGCGCGCCCCCTCATCCCTCCTCCTCCTCCCTCCCCCGCCGCCGCCTCCTCCCTCCTCCGCCCGCTCCCCTGGCCCGGCGGCCCCCCGGCAGCCTGGCGGCCAAACCTCCAACCACCGTGCTCATAAAACATCCTGGCACGTGCTCCACTTTCACAACACCGGCAGATGATTAAATGTCAAAAATTTGTACCACAGACTCGGCAACTGCGGCGGCGAGCAACATGGAAATAAAAGTGCGCGCGTTCCGGGCGGCTCCTCCTTAGTTTCGCGTGCGTCTGAGGATTTGAGCTCGTCTCATGTGGTTTTTAATTGTCAGCCAAAGTGCGGGTGTTTTTGTTTTTTTGTTTTGTTTTTTTTATACCAACTTCCTTGAAACATTACCTATCTGCTGTGAAGTCTTGTTAAAAAAAGAAAAACCTCCTGTTCCCCCGTGGCACATGACTGAAACCCTGATTGCCAGATAGCCACAGTGGTTGTTGAAACACCAGAAAAGTGTTTGAGACTTTCCCTTATTCCCTCTCTCTTAATTAACTAGAATCAGTGAATCGCCGTAAGCTAAACTCTTAAAGGCTAACTTTGTGCGTGGCGCGTAATCTGCTCAAGGCTGAACTGGTGCCAAGAAGGAGTGTGGAAACATTTTTTATTATTATTATTATTATTATTTATTTATTGTTGCGCGGCTGCGTGTGTGTGTTCCTCTCACACGTTCGTTTAATATTTTCTTATTCATAGCTGTAATGTTTGCTCGGTTATCGCCTGTCTGGCAGATTAGACGCGCCCCTGCGCGTTCCTGGTGGCGGTGCGCCGTCGGCGGCTCCACTGTTAACATGTAAACGGTACGATGATTGAAGACTGACGGCAGTTTCCCCGGCTGTGCCCTGAACCCGGGACGCGCGCCATTGGCCGCCAGCTCCAGTGGCCAAACAACCAATGGGAGGGCGCCGACCACGAGCCGTCCTCCCTCGGGCCGCGTGTCCCTCGCCCTGATTGGTGGAAAGTTACTGTGGGAAAGAAAGTTTGGGAAGTTTCACACGAGCCGTTCGCGTGCAGTGCGAGATATAAATACAAGCCACACGCAGAGAACCCAACAGAGAGACTCCGCATCCGCTCCTGGTGACCAGCGCCGCCGCCGCGCATCGCTCTGACGGATTTTACACATCTCAGGATTTCGTTCGTGGAAGAGTGAATATCTGAGCACCGAGGGCCCGAGCACACTCGCCTTTCTACACCAGTGGACCGTACTTTGCTGTGGTTTTGTGGGATAATTCCGATCAAACAAGATGCCTGCTGACATGATGGAAAAAACTTCCTCCTCTCCGGTTGCGGCAACCCCGGCGAGCATGAACACAACTCCCGATAAGCCCAAGACGGCGTCTGAGCACAGAAAGGTGAGCGCTTCTCGTTAAAAACTGTTCACTGTTTTATTAAAAAAAAAAAAAAAAAAAAAAGAAGGAAGATCCGTCATCCAATGATTTATGTTGGCTGCCATTTTTTTGCCGCCACTAAATCCTCGTCCGAACGCTTGGTTTCCCGCTTTTACGCACGGGGAAAAAAAAGGCGAATATCTAATGGTGTGTTATTTTGGTTTGTAGTCATCCAAGCCAATTATGGAAAAGAGAAGAAGAGCGAGAATCAACGAGAGCTTGGGGCAGCTGAAAACGCTCATCCTGGATGCGCTCAAAAAAGATGTAAGTCCTCACTCGGCGCCCTGGTTATGGATAGTGCCTAAAAATATATATATATATATTTTTAAAGAATGATGCTGTCAAACGGTGAGCAAGCGAGTGCGTCATCCTCACCGTGTGCGCTTTCCGTCCCTCCAGAGCTCCAGACACTCTAAACTGGAGAAGGCAGACATCCTGGAGATGACGGTGAAGCATCTCCGGAACCTCCAGAGGGCTCAGATGACCGGTATGCGCGTTTCCTGTTCCTACCTGTCTCACGGCTGTGCGCTTTTCTTTATACGCAGTCTTCTCCATGTGGTTTAAGAGCAGTGTTGCTGATACTTTAACACGTAAAATCGTAGATGGGCACCTGAACGCCGTAACTCAATTTTCGTTTCTTTTTCTTATTTTTTTTTCTGCAGCTGCACTGAATACCGACCCCACCGTCTTGGGAAAATACCGCGCCGGTTTCAGCGAGTGCATGAACGAAGTCACCCGGTTCCTCTCCACCTGCGAGGGCGTCAACACCGAGGTCAGGACGCGGCTGCTCGGTCACCTGGCCAACTGCATGACCCAGATCAACGCGATGAACTACCCCAGCCAGCATCAGCACCAGCACCAGCACCAGCACCAGCTCCCCTCCGCGGCCGGTGCCACACACCCCTCCTTCGCCCAGTCCATGGTGCAGATCCCCAGCTCGTCCCCGCAGGTCATGCCCATGAACGCGGTGTCCTGTAAAGGGGGGTCCTCGCCGGCCAGTTTACCCTCAGACGCCACCAAAGTGTACGGCGGTTTCCAGATTGTGCCTGCAACGGACGGACAGTTTGCGTTCCTTATACCCAACGCGGCGTTTGCGCCAAACGGCCCCGTTATCCCGGTGTACGCCAACAACGTCGGCACGCCGGTCCCCGTGCCGGCTGCCGTTTCTCCCGGAGCCCCGTCAGGCAATACGGACTCCGTGTGGCGACCCTGGTGAAGCGGGGAAACGAGCGCGAAGACTTTTTTTTGTTTGTTTGTTTGTTTGTTTTTATTTTTTTTAATGACACTTAATAGTTCTCTCTCTTCGTTCAATGTTAGAAAAAAAAGTTGTTTTAAATCTGTTTTTTTTTCTTGTAAAATGGAAAGAGTATGCACTATATTTGTACAGCTAACAAGGGAGTAAAGTTCATATTGAAACGAGATTTGTATTGTGGAAGTCCGTTCACTGCGTTTTTTTATATAAAGGTCGAGTTGTCTTTTTTTACTGTGTGATGCCAAAGATATGTTGAATGCGCTTATTCTGTTCTTCGTTTTGGAAGACAAATAAATTTGTAAAGATAACGAACGACCACGTGCGCTTGTCCTTGTGTTTCTCGTTGGGAGCTTTTGACCTTGGTGGCGTTGAAAACGGTTCATATAATGAATTTCAGCTTGTTGATGGGAGTTTATTCGGTACTGAAACTATACGTTGTTTTTTTTTTGTTTTTTTCCCGTGTGCGCACAGGCGTAACCCAGCGTGATGGCGCTCGTTGAATCCGCCACCACTGTGTTTGTGATGTGAAAACACCTTTCTGTTGCTCAGCTTGTTCATATATGAGATCAACACGTGTTTGTGTAGATTAATAGGCCATGCGGATCGGAGATGGATGCGCAGCGCCGGCATCACACGTTGTTGCTGTCACACAAGTGGAAGGGCTGCTGACTCAGCGAGTCCATCCTCCTGTGACTGCTCTGACGTCTGTGCCGTTCATCCAGAGTCGCGCATCAGGCGGAACTTCCAGCGAGACACACGCTGCTCGAGCTCGAGCGCTCCAAGTCACCAGACTGTCAGTAAATTGTGGCCTAATTGTGATTCAATTATCTAGATAAGTGAGCCAGACAGGAGACAGTAGCTCTGTAATTAATCATCAGAGTGCGCAGGATCTAGACGTTGTGCTGGTGCTGCCTCCCCGGCTGATTACCCAGGAGTCCCACCCTTCATTAGTGGAAACTCACAGGCTTGCAGAGGTCACTCACGCCATCTAGCAGCGTGAAAGCGTATTACAATCTGATTGGTATTTGGCAGATCAATGGGTTGGACCCGAGTGGCTGTGGTGTGTTTGCCTGCTATGAAAAGGAGCACAGTTTAGGTCTCGCGTGTGCACTCATCGAGCGCAAAGTGTGCCATAGTTATTGTCTTGTGTCATGTTCGGTCATTCCGTCGGAGATGCTCTGGATTTGAGTCAGTGACTTCTGGCATGGCTGGACTTTGAGGCCAAGTCAACTGTATCAGCTTGTGTGCATTTGGTAAAAAGGCCGCTCGCCGCTGCAAACGAACCGGGAGTTTCTCCACATGAGGTAACCCGCTACACAGACAGCCAACCAGCAATTTGAGGTGCTCAGGCCCTTAAAGTGAATTATCATTAGGAGGATCCAGTGCGCACATGGCCAACAGCATTCATTTCCTGGCAAAATGGTGCAAAGAAGAGCTGGAGGCTCTGTCTTTAATCAGAGCCGAGGGAGTTCCTTGATGCCACGGAGGTTGACAGCAGAAGTACATGTTAAACACCCAGCCATTGAGCCATGTGGTAGCGCTCTGCTCTGCCCAGGTGTGCATGCCCCCTCCAGCTATCCGAGTGTGGCCCTACTTTGAAGGGGTGGTGGTGATGGGGATGTTGGTGTAGGTGGTGGGGCGGGGGTGCAGGTGTTTGCAATTATCAGTATGCTAAGAGGCACAAAGTGTGGATAAGTGCCATCATTTTGAATTTCCATCACACCTTTTTACAGGGGGCCATGCATCCCTGTTTGATTGGAGCCATGTGTGTACTTGTGTCTGTGTGTGCATATGTCCTGTGTGTGTGTGTGTGTGTGTGTGTGTGTGTGTGTGTGTGTGTGTGTGTGTGTGTGTGTGTGTGTTTGAAAAGGGTGCTGGGTGAGGACATGCCTGGCTAAAGGGCACAGTGGGTGAGATGGTGGGGAGTTCTGTGTGTGTGGTGGTGGTGTGGAGTTCAAGGAAAGGCCTCCTGTGAGCTAGAGCATCTCCACACAAACACACACACACACACACACACAAACACACGGCACGCGCACGCACGCCCACACACGCGCGCGCGCACACACACACGTGTTCCCATAGCATTCCAGCTGTGCTCGTACCGGTGTTGAGCTTCCTGCCCCTGAGCCCCGGGGCCACAGCTGGACACAGGACGTCTGGGAGGCACGTGGTGTGACCCGGACAACACCCAGCTGCCGAGCCCTCCCACCCCGCCTCGCCAACATCTTCAGCGGTTTCTTCCCCTCCGGAGAGCAGCTTTACGAGCCTCTCCAATTACCGAGTGCAGTGGCCGAGCTGCCGGAGTGACCGCACACATGTCACAACACGACCGGGGGGTTAGCTGCCATGCGTGTCCATTAACTTTTCCCACACTCCGCGTGCATGCAGGGAGCGAAAGGAGGGGAAAAAGCTCCTCTGCTTCCTCCTTGGCTCCCTAAGTGCTACCATATGTCCCACACTCCTTCCCTCTCTCTCTCTCGCTCCCTCTCTCTTGGCCCGTCACTGGGACTGTCTTTGATTGTAGCCCAGACAAGCGAGAGCTTTATGATTTAAGCCCAGGGCTTGCTGTACCAAGCCCTGGACTCATTTTGAAGCCAAACTCCTCTCCCTCTCCTCCGCTCCCCCTTCCCCTTACAGCCCCCCCCTCTCCTCCTGCAGTTGCAGGGGAAGGCTGTTTTCTGGCAGGAAATGAATAGCTCCCAGATGAGCGCAGGAACCTGAGAGGTCGTGAGAAAGAGGCGAACCCCCCTCCGCAGGCCCGGCCTGCTGCCAGCCGCCGGGGGAATGTGGGAGAGCGCCTCTCTGACACACGCATCAACCCCTCTGCCCTCCACCACACCGCCTGACTGACTGACTGCCTGCCTGCCTGCCTGCCTGCCTGCCTCAACGCTGGGCCCTGAGCCTAGAAATAGACTGGAAGGCAGGGCAACAGCCACCGAGCCAGGCAGCACAGTTCATCAGCCAGCCAGCGGAGCAGCCAGGCAGGGAGAGGGAACGCGGTGGGAGCGGAGAAGTGCTGGATCTGCGTGGGTGGAGGTTGATCGGTGTGTGTGTATATACACACCGAATCCGGACCCAAGCATACAACACAATGGAAAAATTCAATCTGTAATGTAGGTTTGAGCTAGACTCACGTATGACTCTGAATGGATATTTGCACAGATTTTGTACACAGACCGACGCATGCATACACTCAATCACATGATTTCCTCCCACCCTTCCTCCCTCCTCCCCGCTTCCCTCCCAGAGGCATACACTCATTCCAGAGTTTACACTCACTCAGACAGGTGTTCCTTGTCAGGGGCTAAGGGGTTTTTCCCTTTGGTTCCCTGTGTGTTGAACTAACATTATTCCCCGTGATGTTGACACTGTTATGGTTGGATGTGGTCGGAAGTTTAGCCACAGCTGTCCTTGCGTATTTTAGGATCTTCTTTAATCATTGGTCTGCGTCAGCGTGACATGTTGAGATCCAACTAATTACTGAGTGAGGGTCAGCCATTTTATTTGGCAAGTTTCACAAACGTTTTGTACCTATCTATACAGCATTTAAGAAAAAAAAATCAGTGTTTCTCTTTTGATTTGATTTTCTTCATGACATTAGTGGTGCAAAAAAAAAACAACATGTTGGGTTTTTTTCTTCCTGGCGATGTCGGGTATCCCCGCTCGTGCATACTGTATGTAGAGCAGATTAGTTGCTGCTACTCTATTTATATGCCATCATACACTTTGCTTTCATTACATCAGTAAAGGAATTTCATAGTGGTTTTTTTTGTCTTAAATGAGTGTGTCTGCAGCCACATTGAGGTTTCTTGAGCTGAGATACACCTCCTGGCTGTTTTTAATTGACTCGCGGTGAAGGCTGCTGTCGTCATGGAGCTCAAAATCATGTGTCGTTGCTCACAAAAGGGCATCCAGAACTCATGGACCTGATCTCCGCTCTCCTATTATTAGTATATTACGCATCAGATTTCTGCTCTCACCCCCTATGCTTTCATCTTTTTCTATCTTTCTCTCTCACACTCTTTCTTTGTCCCTCACACACACTCAGTTTGTGCAAGGCTCCTATGGTAACCTTTAGGCACAGTAAACAGGACAAGCTGTCTATACACAAATCCCAGTAGTGCGCTTGCCCACTTTCCTTGGCTCACCCTGCACGGCAACAAAAACCCCACCAGAGGCTCCCACCACCAGCCCATTCAAATGTCAGCCACCTCGTTTGAAGTTGCAGACTGCTATGTAAATCCACGGTGTTTCTCACCAGCCCAGCCTCTCACACACACTCAAAGACAAGAACTCAAGCAAAGGTGGTCCTGTGATGTTGGAGGATTGTTTCTTTTATATCCTCCAGCCTTTAGAAGTAGTCTTTTTCATCCCCATAGACTATCCTCTCAGTTTTGGTTCGTAAACATGTTGTTGAGGGGTTTTGGTGGATGGTTGCAAGGCATGGCGACTTGAAGAGAGCAGGACATGGCAACCATACGAAGCTGTCAGTTAGAAAGTTGGCACATCCCCCAACTCTGGGCGGTGACAGAGATGACCCCATCACACTGCGCCTTTGTATGACCTGTCCTCCAGCTACTCTGGAACCCAAGGCCAATTGAGTGGGATGGTTTCCCCCCTCAGAAACCATCACAACAAATAAATATGCCAGGCAAACAAGTTCCCACCACACCAGCATCCGAGCAAGTGCCAACGGTGACAGTTTGGTCGGTTTTGATATTGCACAAAGAGATTGTTCATAAAACACTTAAAAGCCTCTTTTTCATCCTTCGAAGCCAAGATCCCGACCTCAAGGTCGTAGCCGGCAATATTTGTCCCTAGAAAAAGGGAAACTCTTGGGTAACGGCATCATTATTGTGGTTTTATATACACTGTTGCCTTCTTCTCATGGAATGATTGTGACAGTGTGATCCATTCTTCACAGACAGATCGTGTATATCGTCTTAAACGTTTATTGATCAATCTTTTCCAAACATCACAGTGAATATTAAACCACAACTAATTAGTTGTTCCAACATTATGGGCAACAGTGTATTATAGCATTATTATGCTATTCTGTGTTTTCTCAAGAGAATTTAGTGCTGGTGTAGGTGGGTCATCTAATCCAGAAAGGTTTGCAATGTTACCACAGCCATTCCTACTACCTGCATGCTCTGTGATTCTTTCTGACATAATGCAGTTTTCCTATCAATGTGCAAGTGTATGTTTTATAAATAGCACACCTTGTCATTGTAGGCTTATTTGTGTCTCACTGACACTCTGATCTCTTCTGTAGGACAGATCTAAGCATGTTACATAGACAAGACAATTCGGTCACATAAATCCTAAAGCCAGCACACAAAACCATGATTCTAAAAATATAATATAGCATTACATTTCTAAGGAAATGTAATGCTAGCCTATTCTGTAATCTGTTTAAACTCCCCTTAGAATATGAAATATTTCAGCTGTTTTTAAACTTTTTAAAAGTTTTTTAAAATAGCACCTACACATTAAAAACTAGTTGAATTGTGCCTTAAATTCAGCAGCTTGTACCTCTCAATACACAACTCTGCTTGATGACTATAACAATGCAACACAAACACCGGATCTTTGCAGTTCTACACCTTCGTTTAGTTCAAACAACTCACACCATGCGTGCATTTTTCTCAGCTATCTCCCGGATTTTGACTCTGTAAAGCATCAGAGTTGAGTCTGCCGTGATGACCTTCTACTGAGCAAACGTAAAAACCATGAGGTCTGAATCTGGTTATGTTGCCATATGTGTGTTTTCATATGGCAGGATGTTGAGAGGATTTACCTCTGCCATATTTCCTGCTGTGTGTGTGTGTCTATGCGTGCCGCAAGAGCACGCATGATTGTGTGAGGTGCGGTGGGTCTGAGTTCACATATGGATTTCGACAGGAACTGTATGAGTGAGCGCGTGCTCTTGCAGCTTATCAGCTATGTTTTCCGAGAGAGTTTGCTGTTTGTTTTCACATGGACACGCAGTTGAGATCAATTAACATGGCCCAGGGAGACTTGTGAAGTGCAGCAGGAGAGCGACACGCACCCAGAACACGCTCAGCTTGCACACCGTTTGGCTGTATGATCTATGAGCTCTGCCCTCGCGTGGCTAGTTTTATTTTCCTGCTTTTAACTGCCCCTCTGCGGACGATGGGCCCCTCTGAGATGAAGGAAAAGAGAAACCAGATTTTTTTGACCCTTGAAAACATCAAATGGGTCTGGATGGCCAGCTTCTCATTGTGATGAAGGTAGGAGAGTAGTCAGCTAGCTCGGTGTCAGTAAATCAACTCACAGGCTGTTGTTGTAAAGTTGCGATGATGGCGTTAATGATGCAGAGTCTTCATGGCCACACACAGGAGCATGGAAGTATATGGAGGAGAAACTGATGGGTTAAATTTTGGCTGTGCAAACAGTTTTGTTCGATTTAATGCTTCACACTTCAGCCAGGAAAATGATGTTTTAAAAAAACGCCCTCACGATTCCGGATTACCGTGAACAATTTGATTTGTATTTACTTTAGATTTTGTTAGCTTTGTAGACTGAATGTATTAAGTGTGTTTCTATACGTGCCAGGTGTCATATGTTATACATCCACACAGCAGTACAGTGTGCAGTATTAAAACAATGTACTTGCTGACTCAGACCCTTGATTGTCAATCAGTGCTTTGTCGGCAAATAACCTTAAAATAATAAACACACTATAAATTCACTAGAACACACACATTTTCAGTTCCCCAAGACAATAAACATGAGGAAAACTGTATATTTGAAATAGGTGGGGGGAGTCTTTTGCATTCAATATTCTGTGTTTATTTACGTATTTACGAAATTCCATTGTTATAAATCCCCGTTGTCCACACATACAAAGTCTAATTATTGTTGGACAGATATAAGCCATTATCATCTGTGTTTAGAATGTATGTTTCTTGTAGAAAGGTGCTTATTTTCTCTTTTTTTTACTGTTCTGGGATTCAGCAATACTTGTTGAACTGATGTGAGAAGGTTTATGCACTTGAATCCAGTTTTTTTTTTTTCTTTTTGATGCAGTAATATCAGGCAGGTGCAGCCACAGCCTCGGAATAAATGCCCAAACACTGGTAACACATTTGAGGATGCAGTATTAATGCAGAAAATTAGCAATTCAAATAAAATTTCCAGATTTTTAGAAGTCATTCTTCACTTGACAGTCTCATCCAAGGAGCTTTCTGCTGTCCCTTCATAGTTTTCGTCTGGTTTTACTTTGGTCACCATTTTTACGCAAGTGTTTCACCACTGAGATTCATTGCATCATGCTGGTGTGCAAAGACATGAAATGGCATTATCCCACTTCCCTCTGCTCGGTCCACGCAAAAGCAGCCTAAACTGTGACGTGGACCAGCAGTTAATCCTCTTTCCCTTGTTGGAGCCAGTGGCGGGAGATGCAGAGGAGCTGGCCGCAGAGATACGACCGCCAGACGCTGTCCACACAAAGCAAACTGTGTGTGTGTGTAATTGTTTGAGGGTGTGCACAATAAAGAGTTTGTCCATTTCATTCAGCATGTGAGTGTGTGATGGTGAGTGGGTGTGTCACCGCTTGTCTATCTGCAGTCTAAACACACTGACAAAGCCCAAGTGTGGGTTTATACTGAGTGTGTGTTTTTCTGTGCGTGTGTGTCCTTTCCTCCCACTTCATCTGTCTGTGTAGAGTCACCTTTGTGGAGTGTATTCTCAAGCACTCCCACCAGGCCCTGTTATCTGAGCTCAGGTTTGCATCAGACAAATGTACATGTGTGTTTGTGTGCTAGGGTTGAGGCCCTGGCAAAAGCATCTACGGTGTCTAGACTCGTAAACCCTGTTTCTCCTGGAAACGGTCCAATGTGATAATCCCAGAAGATGCAAAGTCGCCACCAAGTGTAGGACCAGAGGAAATGAGACATCAGTATACAGTCTCATAAGTATACACTAAGTGGCATTTTCTGATGTTGCTGAAAAATGATTGTTCTCATTTGGCAGTAGGGTTGCTACTCCCCCAATAAAGTATACAAAAATTCACCCAGATTGGCCTTGAAAAGTAGCTCGCAAAGTGTTTTAGTCGCAAGTTCAATTCCAGATGTTTTCGTCTTGTGAGAAACAGTAACATGCCTGTTTGGGGTTCGACCGGGGCCACTGTGGGCAGAAAATTGGGTCCACAGTGGGGCAGCTTAGCGTATAGGACCGTGGTTGGCAGTGAATGCGGGGCAGGTGTGGGCCCTGAACAATGGGGCCCAGGTGGGGCCCACATGTGTTGGTTTGCTCTGCCCAAAGTGCCCCATAATAAACTCACACCTAACCACAGTGAGCCCGCATAGGATTGTTTGCTGGGTTGCAAACACTCAGACCGTGTGCCCTGTATGTTCCATTATCATTTTTCATTTGAGGCATCCCTTAAACTCTCCCTGCAACTTCACTTTAGTTTTCATTATGATGGAAAATTCTCATTTGTAATGTTCATACCTTGCATGGCGTTTTTGCTAGTGTGACCTGCTATGGGGTTGAAAAAGGTGCCAGATGCTGATGTGCACTGGTGATTTGCAAATTTGATTCATATGCAGCAATATACCTTTCTTGCATGTCATGCGTCTTGCTTTCTGTGCTTCCTGTCATCTCTCAACTATCTCGATGCAATAAAAATGTAAAAATCAATTTGGCTGCTCACTGGTGACACTGACAGTATTCGATGTAACAATACGCAAGACATTACAGAATTTAATCTCCAGTCCTCTTCCAAATAAACCGAATCCTGTTTGGCTCCACCATGACGTAAATGGCACGGGAATTGTGACACTCACTCAGACTCTTCGAACTCCATTTAGGAAGACAAAAATTTCAGCCGCATGATCCATCACAATACTTAAAAGGCTATATGCTTTGTGGGCAGATGGCCAGACTTTTCTAAAGGACTATAACACTTCTATAGTTTATTTTTTTCGACAGAGCTATATTTAGTCCATGTTGTCAGCTAACAGTATTCGCCGCCTTTGAAGCCTCTGGTTTCATTACCACCAAGCAGTGAGGTTTCACTGCTCATCATATGTCTCTTTATCAGCTTCATTGTCCCGTTCTTAACTGGTCCCTTATGGTCAGATGCTTTCTTTCTTGGACATGTTGTCCATAGACCTCCAGGAACATCATAATTATGTGTTGTCGTTTGGAAACAGCGATGGAACTGTTGAAGATTTGTGGAATCAGATTTTTCCCAAAGCTAAAGTCTGACATGCTCACTTCCTCCCAACACAATAACACACACAAACACACACTGACACACACATTT
>CAAKHG010011714.1:2180-9680 GCA_901007715.1 Dactylopterus volitans | reverse complement strand
TGAGCACCGGGCCCGACTGACGGAAGGCAGAGGAGAGGCTCGGGGGCCTTAGCTGCTCTGTAACTGCATCGATGCCAAGTGGTCGGCGGTTTGAAGAGGACACCTGAGACCAGCGCACCTGGACAATGAGCTGAGGTGTAACCCTAAACTGAGATGAACTGCTGTTTATCCCCTGCGCTCTCCGTCTCTTGTTCTTTCCCATCCATCTACTTTCTCGCTTCATACATCTCCGCTCTCTCTGGACCCCAAGCTTATTTTCTCCATTCTCCCAATCCTCTTCCTTTGACTGTCCTCTGTCTCACTTTCTTCCCATGCTTTCTCCTCCTGGGCATCACCCGGCCGATGGCAAACATCCCTCCGTGTGGGTGTGAGTCATTCTCTAATCACATGCTTAACGATTAACACCCATACATTTTTAGAAAGATTCATCATTCGGTGGGGGAAGAGAGGGTCCAGGCCCTTTGTCGGATATTCCTGCATTTCTTCAGTTGCTATTTTCACGCAGACAATACCATAAATTAGGGTGCTGACATTTTGCACAGCAGTTGACGGGGGCTAGCAGCTGTATGACTCAGTGACACGAAAGCAGCGCCATGTCACCACGAAACGGCAGTGTTATGGTGTTGCTACCGCGGCGCCTCTGTCCGACACTGATGCCCACCTTTACATGAGGAGGAAGGAGTGTAAAGAGGTGCGGGTTAGGGTGTGCATGTGAGCGAGAGACTTGAACGGAAAAGTCAAGCAGACCAACTTAGGGATTGAAGATTAACGAGAGATTTTGGCAGATCAGCCATGGGTGTGTTTAAGCTACACTTCTGCTGTCTCCCTTTTAAAAAAAAGGCCTTTAGTCAGCATCCTGCATACTCCACCCATATTTGTACACTCCATCCCCCATCCCTCGTGTCACTTTGGATAAACACGCAGTCTATCTTACACACATGCACAAATGCACTTAGATGCATGCTGTGTATTATTTCTTTGATGCACCAACAACGGCAACTGCGTCTTTAAACAGCAAGTAGCACAAAGGACCAAAAATAGCACAGTGAGTTGCAGAGCAGAACTGCTCTCCTTGAGGAGGGGAGGAAAGAGGAGGAGGATGAAGAGCAGGAGGAGGTGCAGAGACTTGACAGGGAAAAGATGGCAGAAGGAGACCAGTCCTCCAGGACGTAGGCTTCCCTGCAGTGTTTGGTTTTGAGTTTCTCATGTAATCCCCCCCAAATACCACAAACACTCGCTAATAGTGTTTCCACAAAGACATACAATGAGGAGAAGCCGTTATGTTTTTTTGTATTTATACATGTCACACAGATCACTCCATAAGAGTGCAGAGAAGCTGCTAATTATGACCAAATATTAAGCATCTAGACCACAAGGATGTAAATATTGGAAGTATGACATGTAATCAGTACAGCAATATATATTACAATGTGCTGTTTTCATTGAAGATACTGTTCCCCATGTTACTTTCTTAAGTATGGCCAATTATTGAGTTCTTTCATTTGAAAACTATTTTCAAGTTCTTCACACATTGTGACATTTACAGAGCAACTGTCATGTTTTCAAATTTACAAGGTATCACAAAATCACCCGAGCACCATTGTCACTGGGGACAACACAATGATATTGGCATGTTATTCCACTCTGTCACTGTAAAGTTGAAATGAATGTGCCTCATCGGTCTGATCAAACCAACGAAACAATGTTGTGCCGCTGTTTTGTTCTAAAGTACGTCGATGAGTGGGAGAGACAAACAGTCCACTGTTCAGTGGGAATTATAACAAACTTGCCCTGTCTAATACAACAACTCTGTAATGAATATTACATTCATGAAGATTATAATGCTCAGTTTTGCTGAAACTGTTGGAAATTGAGAGGTTTGGCCAAAACAGCACATCACAGTTCCAATTGTTTTCATGTTTCTAGGATTTGTGCATGAGATCATTACAATTAGCACCACAAAGTACTTCCGAATGCCCACAAAGTTGAAACAACACTTCTCTGACACTGTTTTAACAAAAAAAAAATTACATCACAACCATTATGAGTTTCGGATTTCCTGCAGAGCAGCTAGTGAAAGGACTAGCTTGAAGTGTGTGTATCTAATAACCTGGCAACTGTTTCTAACAAGCCTCTGTAGAAAGGAGTAAAGCTAGAAATTTGATTTTAAATGATATTTGATATATAAGATGTACAGTATGTGCTGCCTTGCAAGGCCATTATGTTTGAAATGCATCTGGTGTTTGACCTGATCCAACCTCACTGAGCCTCTCTGCTGTGAGTTAACATGAAGTGGGGTGAGCTTGAAGGTTCACTGATACTTATCTGACTAACTAATGTTTTAATAAAGCTGTTAATCTACAGTTAAGAGTGTCTAGTCTCTGCTCTGCTCATTTTTGTCCTAGTTTCTTTTGTTTTATATGTTCAAAAACGAACAGCTCTCAACTTCAAATATCAAAGGTCATTCATCTAAAACTGCATTTGTCAGACAGTATTTGTGTTTGCAGTACTTACTATTGCTGGACTTGAGGTCTCTGTGAATGATGGGAACAAATGCCTGGTTGTGCAGGTAGTCCATCCCTGTTGCAATCTGAACCGCCCAGTTCACCAGAACCCTTGGAGGTACCTTCTTTCCAGCCAGGGCCCGGTTTAGAGCCCCACCTCTGGCGTACTCCATCACCAAGCACAGGTTGGGCTCCCGCAGGCAGACCCCACGGAGTGCGATTATGTTAGGGTGTCGGAGCATCCAGAACAGTCTGGCCTCCTGCCGCACGTTCTCCGCTGTGGCGCTGATATCCTCGTCGGGATCTTGCCTCGCAGCCTTCACTGCTACTTCCTCTCCCCGCCATACTCCTTTGTACACTTTCCCAAAGCCACCAGCTCCGATCACCTCCTCCAAGAGCAGTTCAGAGAAGTCTATCTCCAAAGGGCATTCACCCACCCCAACGCGGCCCGCCACCAGCCCGCCTGCAGTCAGCTGCTGGTAGTTGGCAGCATCCCCTTTCGTAACATAATTGCTTGGAAATATACCCACCTTGTCCTGGATCTTGCCCGTCCACCAACCCTCATCACCCGACACCTTAGAGTCTTTGGATAGAACCTCGAGGAGGTCCCCGCGCCGCAGGGTTAACTCCTCATCCGCTGTGGCCTCGTAATCGAACACTGCTGTCCAGTAGGGGTTGGCGTTGTTGGCTCCACAGCGGTGGGAGTCTGGGGAGCCAACAGACGAGTTCCAGCTGCTGCCGTTCTCCACCTGCATGACCGGGGCAGGGCACATCGAAGGTGGCGGGGTCATGTTCAGGGGCATGGAGGAGGTAGTAGAGGTTAGAGGTCCAGGGGGGATGAGGCTAGGGGGAGGCGGGGAGCAGCAGCCCCCGCAGCTGGTGCAGGACAGGGGGGCTGCTGTGTTGCTCGCTCTGCCGTATGGGTTCATGGCAGCCTGTCTGCTGTTTTACACTGTTGGCCTGCCCTCTGTCAACTCAGACACAAAATCCATACAGGGCCCATTGACTGAGACAAGGTGTCCTCGACCACCAAAAGGGAGGAGAGGGGGATGGGGGGGTCAGAGGATCAGAAGGCTGCAACTGCTCTCCCCCATCACCACGTCCCACTGTTGGAACTGTGCCCAATCCTTTTACCAGTTGCTGCTGTGCTGTTACTATGCGGTGTAAGTAATATGTATTCCCAAAGGCAAGTTCATTCAGGGACAATGTGCATCAGGTCAAACAATAGCACTCAGCACAGCAGATCCATGAGCGTATCCCCCCAAATCCTAACTGATTGTTTCCACAGTTGCGTCTCCTTGGACGCTGCCACAGCTGCCGGTATCAGATCCGAGTGTCTTTATCTTAGGAACAGCAGGTGCGTTGAAATCCTTTAGTCTGATGAGTCCCTGATCAATGAACGAATTGTTCCATTAAAATCAGGCATAATTCATCTCCTTGGTCTCCCCGGTGCTACATAGCTACAATTCATGAAACAGTTGGCTACATACCTAAAATTAATTTCCTACATTGCGTTGAAAATCAACCTAATGTAACCAAAACTGTGCCCGGGCTGCGCTTACAGTTTTGAAACCTCCGCCTGAATGGATAACACATCACTAATGCTATGACAGTCAACGATAGGCAGCCTGGAATCTGATAGCTAAAACACTCTGATCATCAGATTCGTTTTTAGTGCATATGTGTACAAACTGCCACTAACAACGACTGTCTGTGGCCGCACTGAGGGGAGTCCGCTGAGCAGGGGTCCTCATTATCTCTCATCCAGCCCAGCGTCGGTGCACCTCCCCCGCCACCCATCTCCATGAACATGGGCCGTTTTCTCTTTATGTTGTGCTGGGAAATATCCTTGAATATCCGCTCTACATCCCGACGGGCCGGCCGGGGCTAAAATCCTGCGTGCGTGGCCTCTCGTGAGCCAGCTCAACGTCCCCGAGTAGCCTTTAACATAAAGGGTCCGTCCATTTTAAGACAGCCGGGGACTCACAGGGACACGGCGACGGCGGGGCGGCAGGTATCCGACACGCAGCGGAGAGGTGCCAGCGCGTTCAGCAGCATCCGGGCAGGGTCTGAGCGCGACATGCCCGCCCGCGTCGCGGTGCGGCGGCCTGCTTCACTCGCCTCTGCTGGGCTGCATTCGCGGTGGTGACGCGCGCTCGGCCGGAGGAGAAAGTCTCGCTCAGTGGTGAGAGGAAGGGGGATGCCAGCATGTCTCATTATTCCGATGCCCGCTGAGCACACATGGTGGTTTCAGGTCATCGATCAGCGTGGCCGCGTTGCCGTGGAGGAGCTCACTTTTTTTCTTTCTTTCTTTTTAACCACGCAGCCACTTCTTTAAGAAAGCCAGAAAGCCATCACACGACGCCCTTAGGGTGAATGTACCGTCACGGGAGGTGTGCGTGGAGTCGTTGCAGCATCCGAGGGAGCGACATGATTTAAGGCGACGAAGTGGTACAACAACAGTAATGGCAATAGTTATTATTATGTATTATGCGCGCAAAAATGCTCCTAGTATCTATCCAGTCCCTGCCTGCGCACCCAAAACAGTCCGCCTTTATTCTAACGCGTAAACAATTCAGGTTTACTGTAACCTAACCTGGAGAATGAGGGTAGCAACATCCACCGACATCGTCGCATGGGCGTGTGGTCGCATCCGAGTAACAGGCCGTCCGGATCCGTAACCCACTTCGGGGAGAAAGGGCAAATGTCCGTGGGGTCCGCGTCCGCGGCGCTCAGCCAGCTGTCCGGAGCTCCGTCATGGTGATCAAACAGGCTTTTTCCTCCCCAGCGACATGACATATCGAGCAGAGCCGAGCTGTCAGTCTGTGTGGGCTGGCTTTGCATCCAAATACGCCGGGGCGCCGCTCACGTTCGGGAGCAAGTGGCCGGCCCGTCACCGATCCACAACTCACGGCGCTGGCGGAGGTGCGCAGGCGATCCCGCCGCTTATGCCCATCGTGTGTGTGTGCAGATCGGCGTGCCGCTCAACGCGAGCAGCGCAAGACGACATCCGAGTCTGTTACAAACGAGACGGGCTGCGCTGGTGGTAGGAGTGTGCTGCTGTTGCATTGTGGGTAATGCAGTTTCCCACGGATTTGACCTACATCATTTTGGCGACTACTTAAAGTATATGATTTACAATATGGCAATAATGGAGAGTTCTCCGCGGATTAATATCAGTGCCACGGTGCGTTGCCCAACTGTATTAATGTTGTAATCTACCGATATGGCAATACCAATCAATTATCGATAATGAAGGCCTAGAAATGCATTGCAGTACATTGTGGACGAGGCTCCGGGGTCAATCTGCCTCGACCCTGTCGTTGAGGATAACGCTTGTGCGGCCTCACGGGCAGAGCAGCCTGGAAGTGGACGCCTGAGAGCAGATTCAGCCTCCTGCGAGCGCTAGTAAAATCAAAGCTAGTTCATTCATATTTTGGACTTTTTTTTTTTTTTATTCAGTTCAGAGGCCAAAGGACACCTGGTGATCAACAGCCGCGGAGCTGGCAGGTATTCACTTGCTAAAGGACATGTCAGTAATGTGGGTGACTGGAAGCAAGAGGAGCCAATCTGTTCTCTTCTTACATTTAGGATGCTACTGACAGGGGCTGACTCACATGATTAAAACGAAGCCATGCATTCCTCAACGAAACACACATTTAGATTCGTAAAATAACTAATCTTTATGATGTTGCAAAAGTGCAGTGTGGTTTTTAGGACCTCTACTCCATGTTATGTGCGCATGAATCACAAGTGCAGGCGCAAGAGATTGGTGGATCACGGTGCGTATACGAAAGTATTTGAAGGAAAGTAATTGGACAAGCATTGGTGTTTTTTGTAAAGCTTAAATTTGGTGTTTTATGTAGCAGCTGATTACAATCAATCAATTAATTAGCCAGTTACCTGACAAAACACAGAACAATGGCAACGTTCACAAAATTTCATTTTGAAGCGACACTGGCCCCTGGTGTCTGATAAGTGTAGCGCAATGTAGCTGTTAGTTGAGCGTTCTCGTTAAATTCTGATATTTTGACATCAACTCAAGCCTCATTTAGTGATGGGAATTCCGGCTCTTTTCAGAGAACTGGTTCTTTTGGCTCGGCTGACTAAAAAGAGCCAGCTCTTTTGGCTCCCAAACGGCTCCTCGGATTTTTTTGTTGCTTACATCAATTTATTACCAAATTATGTGCTGAAATGAATGGCTAGTGTACATAATATCAAATGTTTATTATTTATACTGTAAGGATCTTTGGTTCTTTTGTTGAAACGGCTCCAAGAAGTGCCTGGACAGAACACCAGGTCTCAGACGCAGAATTTATTATGATCATATGCAGAGAAAATACCCAGCTGGTCAGTCAGACTGAACACAGTTCCCAGACGGGGCATCTGTCTCTGTACAACATGCTGGTTGATACAAGATGAGAAGAGCCCCGAGTATTGTGTTGGAGTTCATCATAGCCACTTTGGTTCACTCAATGACATCATCTTCAGACGTCTTAATTAGACTCAATGATATCACACAGTCATGTACAGTGTCTCAATGACACTGTGCAGTGGCTCAATGATCTCATACAATTGACTCAACGATATCACACAGTCACATACACACAATGTCCTCATGACATTATACAGCAGCTTTGACCAATTAAAACATAGCCAAGATTGACATGCAAAATAACCAAGTGCCTCAGCTTTGAGGGATTGATCTTGTTTCTCCTTTCAGTGTTAGCGCAGCTCTCTGTCTCTCCCTCTCCACTGCTCTATCTCACTGTGCTACGTGTGCTCTCCCTTGACCAATCCCTTGACCGTGCAGCTTTCGCAGAAAAGAAAAAAAATCGGCTCCCGGAAAAAGAAAAAAAAAAAAAAAAAACGGCTCCCAATCAGGTCGGTCACTTTAAAAAGCCGACTCTTAGAGCCGGTTCGTTCGGGAATGACCTATCACTAGCCTCATTGCCCTCCTCAACCAGACCGGACATAAAGTTCCAATAATCTTTTG
>CAAKHG010011713.1:5921-31315 GCA_901007715.1 Dactylopterus volitans | reverse complement strand
CCCCCCCGCCTCCATGGTAGCATTCACATCACAGCGTTGACAGCTTGATGTGAATGAGCCAACAGCGGCTCCTCAGGAGGCCCTCTGAAGAGGCCGTGGCGAGCATGGGGCTGCATGGAGGACGGCGAGTGTTGTAGATGCATGAGAGACGCCGCCGCCCCGCCGCCACCGCCGCCGCCCCACGCTCGATGGGGCCCCGCGAGCGCGGCGAAGCTCGCTGAAGGGCGGCGGGCGGCTGTTAAAGTAGCTCCCCGCCTCGCCTGTCAAGGAGCTGCTGCTGTTCCCTCTGTGGGCCAACAGAAGAAGAGTGTGACTCGGCGTGCACAAGCACCGCTTCCCTCCGCTCGGAGCTGTGAAGATTCCCTCCCCGGAGGCCTGGCGGCGAACAGCTTGATTTCATATGGTGAAAAGTGAGCGGGAGAGCCGCTCGTTAAGTCTTCATGGTAAACGAGACGGATGCGATTAGCTGCAGATTCACGCCGGCGTGTCTGTCGGGAACACGCTCGCTCGCTCATGCGGCGCTCGCGCGGCACTCGGGCGGCGCTCGGGCGCGTGTCAGTATTCTCTTTGGCTCTAATGTGGTTCCTTCTTCGTCCCTCCTCCTCCCCACCACCTTCCCGTCTGAAGGCCTTTGCCTGGTGGTCGGACCTGATGGTGGAGCACGCCGAGACCTTCCTGTGCCTGTACTCGGCCGACATGGACGCCGCGCTGGAGGTCCAGCCGCCGGACAGCTGGGACAGCTTCCCGCTCTTCCAGCTGCTCAACGACTTCCTGAGGATGGACAGTGAGTGGCCGGCGACCGAACCGCCGCCCGGCGCCGGCTGGCGCGTCCGATGGTCTCACACCACACTGCGATAAAAAACACGGGGCAAACAAAGCGTTCCGGTCAAGTTAGCTTGCTAGCTAGCATTGGTGCTAACCACCTGTGCGCTCCTCAGGTCATGAACTCGTCTGTCTGATGACTTTGTTTGTGTCACCTACGATATTTACACAATCGTGCATTATTGCCAATTTATTAGGCACATGGTGATAAGATTCAATTCAATTCAATTCAATTCAATTCAATTCAATTCAATTCAATTCAATTATACTTTATTAATCCCTAGGGATCGTTAGCTAAGACGGGTGCAGTGTCACAGAGTAGCCCCGCCCCCTGGGGTTCAGGTTCACAAACAATGTGTGTTTTGTTCTTTTTTCTATATTAGCACAAACCTCGGAATTCATGTTTGCTCCATTCGCGTGTGGAGCTCATGGCGGCTCCTCAAAAGTGAAGCCAAAAGGTCTCCATCTCCCCCTGGTGGCTGGCCGCAGCATAGATGATAAAGCCCGCCTCCTCCACGTTAGTGGGTGAGAGTGACGTACAGGAAGTGGTGGAGGCGTTTCCAGACGTCTGTTTAGGACTCCGACATAAGAGGACGCGTGACACTGACTTTCTACAACTGAAGATGGGTTTTTACCAGTAAACTGCTGATGGAGGTGTTGAGTTTAGCTGCAGCACAAAAAAAACTCGGAAAAATTGACCTCATCCAACTAAATGGCTTTGCTTTCCCACACTGTGGGAAAATATTTAGATTCACAAATTAATGTCGTTACACAGCAACAGCGTGATTTAGGTCTTAGGACAGTCAATATTTCCCCTGAGCTGAATATTTAAAATTGATGATAATAAATACATGGATAAAATAAAATAAGAATTTGATGATAATTTTACCTTGAACTGAACATTTAATATTAATTGAATGATATTAATAATAGTAATGATAAACCAATAAATGCATCGATCAAACAGTAATTTAATAACAATATTCCCTTCAGCTGAACATGTAATATTCATTTCATAATAATAATAAACCAATAAAGACATAAATAAAATAATTTAATGATAACATTCTCTTCAGCTAAACATTTAATATCCATTTCATAATAATAATAATCATATGCCAATAAAAAAATAAATAAAATAATTTAATACTGATATTCCATTCAGCTGAACACTTAATATTCATTTAATAATAGTAACAATAAACTAATAAATACATAAATTAAAAAATAATTTTATGATGATATTGCCTTGAACTGAACATTTAATATTAATTTCATAATCATAATAAAAACAACAATAAACCCATAAATACATAAATACATGGATAAAATAAAATCATTTAATGATAATTTTTACTTCAGCGGAACATTTGATATCCATTTAATAATGATAATAATAATAACAACAATAAATCAAATGAATACATAAATAAATGGGTGGAATAATGATTTAATGGAGGTATTCCCTTCAGCGGAACATTTAATATTCATGTAATAATAAAAATAATAAATCAAATAAATAAATGAATAGAATAAAACAATAATTTAATGAGAGTACTTTGTCCAGCTGGAGATTTCAGAGTCCTGCTGGCAGCGGCGAGCTGATGAATCAGGTCATTTACATTCACCCCTCTGAGTTCCTGCTTTTCTCCGTCTGCAGCGTCACGGCCGCCATGTCATAACTGTTCATGCGCTCATCAGGCTGATGGCCGCTGCCTCCTGCTTCCACTCCAGCTCCCATCACCTGCTCCTGTTTCACACCCTGGTTTCCGATCCGGTTTCTGAACGTGGAGCACACGAACCGTCCCGACACCTTTCTCGGCTATTTTCTTTCCAGGGAATTATTAGGGGAAATATTAGAGGGGGAGCGTCTGGGCTATAATTAACCGCACAAAGCCGGAGCATTTCTCATCAACGCTCGCTGAAACATCTGCAACATCCCTCAAACGTCTCTGAAATCAGCCCTCGCCATGTGAGATGTCCTCCAGCAGCACGCCTGTGTGTGTGTGTGTGTGTGTGTGTGAGTGAGCGAAGATAATGCTGCTGCTGGTTGCTGCGGGGCAGCCATGTCTCTAATGAAGTGCAGGCAGCAGCAGCCTGCAGCCGTCCTGCTGCTGTAAAGGATACACTTCCTCCTCTTTGGGTCTGCGGGGGCGCTAATTGTCCTTGGGGGACGCTTCCCCTTCCCCTCGTCAGGCGGGAGTCAAGGAGAAGGCAGAGTGCGGTCCACTCGCGCAGCGCCGCACTGATCGCCGCAAATAGCTTGTTATGCTCACTTGCTGGAGTTGCCAGACGGGTCGGTTTTAGCGCCGGGCGGTGCTGTCGGGTCGGGGCGCCACGTAGCCGCGGCAGCTAACGCTCCTACCGTCGGACCGAGGCAGCGGGTCCGTCGCCCGTCGACCCAGAAGCTCCGGTTAGCATGTGCGGCGCCAGCGTGACCTTTAACCTTGACCGCCGCCCTCCTCCAGACCAAAACGATGTAATGGTTTTAGAAAGTAATCCGTTACCAGCCAGACTCGCTGTCTGATGATGCTCATGAGGAAGTCTCGGCGGGGAACTCCGGTGACTGCTGGGCTGCTCGTCGTCGGCGTTGCCGGTTTGTTCCCCGTCGTGCGATTGGCCGATGAAAACAACAGTTAGTGTGAAGTCTGTGTAGATGTCAGTCATCCAGGTCAGGTGGTCCTCAGGGTTCAAGGAGGAGACAAGCGGACGTCTTTGGCCCACCCAGTCGTGGGCAGGTCATAGGTGACGACTCAACGGCTCTCCGGGTATCAGCGGTTCCGCCTGGGACCCCCCAAGGAGCAGTTAGACCGGAAGAGGCCTTTTGGGTGAAGACGTCCAGTTGTCTTCTGCATGAGCTCTGAACCAGATTGGCCTTGACGCGTCGTCTCATGTGGCCCCTTTCAACTCCACCCGAAGACCGAACCTTCGCTGGCGGCTGGACTTGCGTTAAAGACGCCACGTCAGCCAGAGGTTAGCAGCTGGGGAGAGTTTCTCCCAGGACAGCGAAACAATTTACATCGTAGAATTCCAAAATAAATTTGACGGCTGCAGTGACATCATCAGGGTTTTTTGGCCACAGGGGACGTTTTCCATCTTTGACATTCAGGTGCAAAATCTGTGGATCAGCCCTTTAACAGTGAAACTCGGCGGCGGCAGCAGCAGCAGCAGCAGCAGCAGCAGCAGCAGCAGCAGCCACCCAGCATCCCCCATCGCATCTCTCCACAGAAGGTCATCTGCTGCGTCGCCCCACAGCGGTTCACTTATGGAGCAGTAAATAGCCTTAGCGCCAGAAAGGCGCCAAAACCGGGCTGCCATTGGAAGAGTTAATGAGGTCTAAAGCAGCAGTGTCCGGGTGGTGGCGGCGGCGAGCCCTGCAAACACACTCCTGGACACAACACATCCAAGTGGACAACAGCCGCTCAAGTGGCTAATTGGGAGAGCGGCAATCAGGGAACACAACAAACATGGCACCTACTGTGTATCATCGACCTTGACTCGGACGCCAACACACACACACACACACACACACACACACATGCTCAGAGGGGGAGAGAAAAACAAAGAGCGGCGAGGGAGAGGAAAAGCAGACGCGCCGCGTGGAGCCGCCAGGCGTCACATTAGCACACACTGGCCTCCATTTTATCTCCTGTGGTCTTTGTCACTGTTGCCTTTTTAGCAGTTGGACGCTGGCAGAGAAACGAGGGTTTGGATTTAGAAACAGCCGCAAACCCAAACCTTTGTTTGGAGAGACGCTGCTGCCCAGCCGCACCTGCTAATGAACGCGAGCCGCCGCCGCCGGCAGGCCCCTCCCCTGGCTGCGTCCACGCCAGCGCTGGTCTCCCACCCCGCCAGTGGTATTTAAACGGTTAGGGTTAGGGAACGCTCAGGAACAGCTGGGTCAGGGTTAGTCACGGTGAAAGTAGGGTTGGTGGTTCTGGTTGTGGTTGGGGTTAGGCTTAGTAACGAGTCGGTCAAAATCCGAGCAGCACTTACGGATGTGTTAGGCTAGAGTTAGCAATGGTTATGTTAGGGTGGAGTTAGCAGTGGTAATGTTAGGGTAGAGTTAGCAGTGGTTATGTTAGGGTAGAGTTAGCAACAGCAATGTTAGGGTAGAGTTGGCAGTGGTTATGTTAGGGTAGAGTTAGCAATGGTTATTTTAGGGTAGAGTTAGCAACAGCAATGTTAGGATAGAGTTAGCAGTGGTAATGTTAGGGTGTAGTTAGCAGTGGTAATGTTAGGATAGAGTTAGCAGTGGTAATGTTAGGGTGTAGTTAGCAGTGGTAATGTTAGGGTAGAGTTAGCAGTGGTAATGTTAGGGTGTAGTTAGCAGTGGTAATGTTAGGGTGCAGTTAGCGTAGGGGTAGTAACGGTAGCGGTTAGGGTGCTGTCAGACATCTTGCAGGCACATTTGTAGTCTGTTGCCTGGCTCGCTGTTTCAATCCTTCATTGCTAAATGAAATAATGTCCTATGCCCCTCCCCCTCCGCCAGATAACCTGTGCAACGGGAAGTTCCACAAGCACCTGCAAGACCTGTACGCCCCGCTGGTGGTGCGTTACGTGGACCTGATGGAGTCTTCCATCGCGCAGTCCATCCACAGAGGCTTTGAACGGGAGTCCTGGGAACCCGTCAAGTAAGGACACACCCCCCTTACCTGTCGTCCTGTTGAGGCGACGTCACCGTCTCATCGGAAATACGTTACGCTCTTATGCTAATTCTGTTTGGTAAACATCTGCCAGTTCTATTTCTACAGACGAGATTTAATCAGCCAATAACAACCTCGAACATGATGACGAGCCTGATGCAGAACTCTGCTAACGTGGCTAATCTGAAACAATATTCATGAACGCGGAGATCATTCATGCCGAATCAACACCACGTGAACGGTTACGTGCAGTCTATCATCACATCGAGGCTATCGTTATATACAGTCTATAGTGTTATACAGTCTATGGTTACATACAGTAAATAGTTATATAAAGTCTATGTTTATAAACATTTGATAGTTATATACAGTCTATGGTTATAAACAGTCTGTGGTTATTTGGAGTCTGTGGTGATATTGGTTATATGGACTCGTACTTAGAACGATGCCCCGCCAGTTTCTTTTTGTTTTCCCACTAAAACGAAAGCTGCCGGTGCTTCTCGTACCAAGATGGCGGACGCCGCGGTCGGAGCGGCGGGCAGGTTTGCCGTGGGCGGTGTGAGAGGACGCAGGGATGGAGAGACGTTCTCCACTTTGTGACAGTGGAGAACGTCTCAAGACAATGAAAGGAGCTGAAAGAGGAACCCAGACAAACTTCTGCACGAAAGGAGCAAGGCCGCGGAGCTCTGTGACCTCTGACCCCGCGGTCGGCGCTGCATTGGCGCCTCCGTGGAGCAGAAACTAGACAGGTTCCTCCAGCCGAGCCCCGAGGCTCCTCGCCCAGCAGCCTGTCTCTCTGCTCTGTTTGTCCCTGCAGGAGTTTAGCCAGCAAAGTTCCCAACCTCACGGTGACGAGCGTCAACCTGCCGCAAATGCCCGGCGGCTTCTGGACGGCCGCTAACGCTAACGTCGGCGAGTCAGAGTGTGTATCTGCTGGCGCCGCCGCGGCTTTGGCGTGAGCGCGGAGCCCATAAACGCGGCGCGAGAGCAGCCACGCGTCCGAGAGCTGCGCCGTGTGTGGGAGGAACGGACGAGGACCAAATATTAAACATGCTAATATTCGCTATCGTCACCATTTGAGAGCCACGAGCACAGCAGCTGTTTGTCAGTTGCTTCTTAATCAGAAATTTTAAATGAAACGAATGACTTCATCAAACGTAAATCAACTTTACACACGACTTCATCGTATGTTACTCATGTGGAAGAACAAATGGGAAATATACTCTCGTTATTCAGAGAAAATGTTAATAAGATGATCATTTCTGGATTTTGGCTTCCTATATTTGATAATTTTTCAGCTTTTACATTTTCACCTTTCTCGCTGTTTCAGCGATTGGCAGCTTTTATTTGCTCCAATCAGGCGAGTTCAGTGTGTTTTCATTAGCATGCATGTGGAGTTTATCCTGCATATATCAGGCGATGAGCGCAGCAGCAGTTCCAGGCGAAGGTGTAAAAGCTGCAGCATCCTGCGGAGAGTGCCGCCGCTGCTGCCGCCGCCGCCGCCGCCGCTGCCGCCGCTACTGCTGCCGCTGCCGCTGCCGCCGCTACTGCTGCCGCTGCCGCCGCCGCTGCCACCACTGCTACTCCTGCCGCCGCACATCCATCTTCATCTTGTAAGCTCACACAGGAAAAAAACCTTCCCTGAAGTTGTGAAACAACCGTCGCTCCTCGTTTCCTCAAAGAAACGGTGGCGTCAGGTCGGTGGGATGGCGGCAGCAGCGGCGGGACGGCGGCAGCGCGGCGGGATGGCGGCAGCGCGGCGGGATGGCGGCAGGTCGGCGGGATGGCGGCAGCGCGGCGGGATGGCGGCAGCAGCGGCGGGTCGGCGGCAGCTCGGCGCCGCTAAAGTGCCATCATGTGCAGACGCCTGTCCGGGCTCCACGTGGACCCGCGTTTACGCCAAAGCCAGCAGGCGCGTGGACGGACCGGGCGGCGCATCGAGGTCCGGATACGTCCACATCGGTGTTCCGATGGAAAGATGCGACCGCATAACAGGAGGAGGATCCCAAGAGGGTTTCACGTGACCTCTGACCTCAGCAGGGTCACAGTTGTTATGGCGTCGCAGCTTTCCATGTGTTTCCCTCCACGAGCCTTCCCTGCCTTTTCCCGCTCCTGCTTCCCTCTGACCCGGCGTTCCCGGCGTTCCCAGCGTTCCCGGTGTCCTGCTGGATGTTTGAGAGGAACACTTGTGTTTGAATGCGTCCTGCCTCTGTCTGCTGGAAGTGCGTCATGGTCCCGGTCTGGTTTAGAGTTCTGGACCCTGAAACCCTCCCCTGGTCCTGGTCAACACTGGCAGACTGAGGGTTCCTCCTCAGCACCCCAGCAGTCTGGATCTGGTGGAACATCCGAGGCTCCTGGGATGAGCGGGAACCCTGAGTTTGTTCTTGAAGGTTGACGTTTGTGTTTGTGTCCCATGGCTCCGCCCCCTGGTCACATGTGCACTCTGATCCAATCAGAACCCCGTGTGTTTGCTGGTGTCAACGCGCGTACAGAACCACGCTGACCGTGTACGAGGGACCGCAGCCGAAAAAAAAGTAAAAAAAATAAAATACAGGTGCTAAATGGTACAAGAAGCTAAAAAGAACGCGAGCAGAGGAGGGACTTAATATCAGAGGAGGAGCTTAACATCAGAGGAGGGGCTTAATGTCAAAGGAGGAGCTTAACATCAGAGGAGGAGCTTAATGTCAGAGGAGGAGCTTAACATCAGAGGAGGAGCTTAACTCTTAACTTGAATCATTTCAGTCAAAATGAGGACATTTTTCATCTGTAGCTTCATATTTCAACTCTTAAAACACAATTTTCTTGTAGCCTGGACAAAGAAATGATGATTAGCACTGAAGAAACATAAATATTTACCTATTTACACAAGTTTAGTTCAGGCTAGTCTGTTTTATTTAATCTTATTTGATTTGATTTTAGTTCATTTGATCTAATCTTGTTTTATTTCACTTTATTTTAGTTTTGCACATTAGACAGTCAGTAGAAAATAAACGCTAAATAAAAAGCGCACGCTCCTCTCGTGAAAAAATGACGTGCTCGCGACTCCGTTTATTCAGATGAAGACAAACGCAGGTCCGATATTAAACCACTCAAAATATTTCTAATTCCGATAAAAGGTGCTGAGAGAATATTCAGACATTTAACAGACTAGCCGAGGGGTGATGTGTAATCCACCTGTGACCTCTGACCTCTGACCTTTGGGCCCGGCAGCAACGGCTCAGGGACGTCGGAGGACCTCTTCTGGAAGCTGGACGCTCTGCAGACCTTCATCAGGGACCTCCACTGGCCAGAGGAGGAGTTCGGCAAACACCTGGAGACGCGGCTGAAGCTGATGTCCAGCGACATGATCGAGTCCTGCGTGAAACGGTGAGACGGCGAGCGGCGTGGTGACGTCACCTGTATCCAACCGTCGCCATGGAAACACAACTAGAGAAGGCAGATCTATGGTCATGCAAACTGGACTGGACTGTATCTATACAGGTTTGAACTGGTCTGCTGTGGACTAGACTTATCTGGTCTGGTCTGGTCTGGTGTGGTCTGGACTGGACTGGACTGCATTTTACAGGTTTGAACTGGTCTGGACTAGACTAGAATGATCTGGTGTGGTCTGGTTTGGACTGGACTGGACTGCATTATATAGGTCTGGACTGGTCTGGCCAGGTCAGGTCTGGACTGGACTGCATTATATAGGTCTGGAGTGGTCTGGCCAGGTCTGGACTGGACTGGACTAGACTGGACTGGACTGTGTTATACAGGTCTGCACTGGTCAGGCCTAGTCTGGTCAGGTCAGGTCTGGTTTGGACTGGACTGGACTGTATTATACAGGTCTGGACTGGTCTGGCCAGATCAGCTCTGGACTGGACTGGACTGCACTGTATTATACAGGTCTGGACTGGTCCAGCCTGGTCTGGTCAGGTCAGGTGTGGACTGGACTGGACTGGACTGGACTACGTTACAAGGAACTGGACTAAACTCTAAACGTTTGACGCTCTTGAATTGTTGCTGTCGTACTTTTGGTTGACTTTTCTGGAACTTTAGCGTGAAGGTGTGGAGCCAGTTTGGACCATCACGCGTGGACACCGGTGAGGTCCCGTTGCGGTAAGGACCTGCTCAGCTAGAAGACTGTGTGACTCCTGTCCTTCCTCCCTCCCAAGGACTCGAGCGGCGTTCGAGGCCAAGCTTCAGAAGAGCAGCCGGGCCACGGACTTCCGCGTGCCGCAGTCCATCTGCACCATGTTCAACGTCATGGTGGACGCCAAGGCCCAGTCGGCCAAGCTGTGCGCCGTGGACCTGGAGCAGGAGGTGGGCTTCCGGGGGCTCGGCCGGGCCGGCGTGGCCCCCCCGCCGCCGGCCGCAGCTTCCTGTCTTTGTCCGGGCCGCCGGAGCGGCACTCGGGCCCTCCTGCATGCCTTCCTCCCGCTCTGCTGCTTGTTTGCAGCCTTGTGAAAGTTTGTTCGAGGCTGCAGAAGTGTGGCTCCAAATTTAATTGTAATCTCACCCTCCAGCTCCCAAATGAATAATTAGTCATCAGTTTTCCCTGCCTGTCTTCCTGCGCTTGAATTGTTTGGGTTTGATTAGCATATGTGTAGATACTATTGAATATACATGGGGAGAAGTGAGACATCGCAGACTTCACAGAGCCCTCAGACTGGTAGCAATTACTGACAATGAATTAATTAGTGCTAGCGCAGCCTTTAGCGCTGCTGTCGGCGCTAGCAGGCCAAACAAAAGGGGGCGTCGCACGATGCTGTGTCTCCATGGCGACGGGCCTCCAGCTGAACTGAGCGCCTCGCTTTTACAAATACAGCAGGACGTTGAGCATACTGCTACTACTGATGATAGTAGTAGTACTGCCAATGATAGTACTGCTACTGCCGATGATAGTAATAGTACTGCCAATGACAGTACTGCTACTACCGATGATAGTACTACTACTGCCAATGATAGTACTGCTACTACCGATGATAGCACTACTACTGCCAATGACAGCAATACTACTGCTGATGATAGTAATAGTACTGCCAATGATAGTACTGCTACTACCAATCATAGTAATAGTACTGCCAATGATCGTACTGCTACTACCGATGATAGTACTACTACCGATGATAGTGGTACTACTCCCAATGATAGTAATACTACTGCTGATGATAGAAAGTCTACTCCCGATGATCTTAATAATACTACCGATGATAGTAATACTACTAACAATGATAGTAATACTACTAACAATGATCGTAATGACACTACTAATTATAGTAATACTACTACCAATAATAGTACTACTAGTATCAATGAGTGTAATACTACTCTCAAAGATATTAGTACTTCTTCTGATGATAATAATACTACTAACAATGATAGTAAGAATACTACCCATTATAGTAATACTACTACTGTTGATAGTAATACGACCCCCGATGATAGTAATACTACTACTGATGATAGTAATACTTCTACCAATAATAGTAATACTACTACCAATAACAGTAATACTAGTATCAAGGTACATCAGCTTCATCAGCTGCATCAGGTGCATCAGGTGCTTGAGTAGGTTGAAGATGGAGGCAGACGGTGAAGGTGGACCTGCTCAGGCGTTGGGTGAACTTGAGAACTTCTGGGCAGCGATGTGGTTTGATGCTGCTCGTCCTGATGTCGCGAGGACGCGTGCGGAGACAGAAATATGAAACCAGGGAACGTTGAACGGGGGACGTCTTCGCCTGGCGGCATCGGTGTCAGGAGCTCTCTGCTTTCACCTTCATACGTGTTGATGAGAGAAGTAACAAGCTGTTCTCCTTCCTCTGCAGAGACAATATCACTCTCAGATTGATAACCTGATTGAGGAGACGGTGAAAGAGATGATCACTCTGCTGGTAGCAAAGGTACCAAACAGGGAAACGCACCTTCACACACGTGTGCTCGCATATTTGTGGCATTTTTACATCGAGCAGACTTACATCTTCGCACTACTTACACATTTATGAGACATATTTGCGATACACATTTACAATAAGTTCAATCGAACCTCACGTCCACTAAAGTCAGCTTTCATGTTCCATATTTACTTACCTTTGAGTTCCTGACTTTGAGGAGTAACCCTGGTCTCTTGCAGTTCGTGGTGATCCTGGAGAGCGTCCTGGCCAAGCTCTCCCGGTACGACGAGGGAACCCTCTTCTCCTCCTTCCTCTCTTTCACAGTAAGTAGCCCGCCGACGCTTTGTCCTTCCAGCCCAGAGCCGCCATCTTCCTCGCCGAGCGCGAGTCACATGGCGCGTGGCGGACGCCCACGTTTGTGGCTGCGGTTTAAAACCGTGACGCCGTTCAGCGCTGCACGCAGGCGTGTGACATCACACAGGCGTCAGCCAATGGGAGGACAGCAACAACAACAACAACAACTGACTCCTGCGGCGCCGGGCTGCAGCGGCGGCGCCCGGCTGCAGCGGCGCCGGGCTGCAGCGGCGGCGCCTGGCTGCAGCGCCCCCCGCTGGCGTCACAGACGTGGTCCACCAGCGACGCCACCCGACTTCTAAGGCCGGTGACCCGTTTAGGGGTCAAAGGTCACTGGGTCCAAGAAGTCGAGGGTTTGGTGTCGCTCATGAACAACCTGAGAGCGGCAGGTCAGCAGTGGAAGAACGAGCAGATGTAGTCATCTCTCAGACTGACGCGGTTCTGGTTCTGGTTCTGGTTCTGGTTCTGGTTCTGGTTCTGGTCCTCCACAAAGCTCTTCTCTGAGAAAACACCATCAGATCAAATGACACTCTGACAAATGATGGACAGTGACCACACACACACACATACACACACATATATATATACACACACACACACACACACACACACACACACACACCTAAACACAGACTGGCTCCTGAACGTGACCTCGCCCCTCCTGACTCTTCTTCTTCTTCTTCTTCTTCCTGTGCAGGTGAAAGCTGCTTCCAAGTACGTGGACGTACCAGTAAGTGAAATCCAACTCTTCTTCGTTCATCAACCGCGGCGCGCGTGGAGGAAACGTTTTGCATGAATCACGTTCGTTAGCATTATCGTTACTCGTGGAGACCTGAATGTACAAGAGCTCCGCCCACTGATCATCTGGGGCTCAGTGGGCGGGGCCGGAGTTTGTTCGATGCCTCCGAGCTCAGCGCAGACGTCGAGTCAATGTTGTGTGGTGGTCAGGGTCAAAGGTCAAAGTCATTTCAAGTCATTCGTCACTAAAGAAGTTCTGGACACGCGTTTGCAAACATCCACCTGATTGGCTGGTTCCAGTCAGCAGGTTCTCGAGTTAGCTTGCGGTGCTGTTTTAGCAGGTTTCTGTCCGATCTGACTGCCAATCAAACCAGGCGCTATCGACCAGGCGCAGGAATCCCTCCGGAGCAGCGGAGCCGGGCGGCGCCGGGATGTGTGCGTGTGTGTGTGTGTGTGTGTGTGTGTGTGTGTGTGTGTGTGTGTGTCGCCGCTTCATGTGCAAACATTCGGTCCAGCTTTTCACATGTCGAGTCGACATCCAGATGGCGGCGATTGTTCCCCCCACAAACATGCGCGTGGACCGCCAGCCTCGCGCCGCTCGCCTCGCCAGTCCGTGTCGCACAACAACACATGCCCACTGTGCTGTCACGCGTGTGCGTGTGTGTACGAGTGTGTGTGTGTGTGAGTGAGTGTGTGCTGAGCGGATCCGTATTAGCTGCCAACACTTCGGACGTAGCAACATGCCAAATTTCAAATTAGGGGCTCGTCAGTGATGCGGCGGCGCTGGCGGGGTCGCACTTTCCAGTCCAGCACGCTAATTGCGTCCTTAATGTACAAAATGAGAGTTTCACGGGAAAAAAAAGACTCATTTGCACATGACAAGCGTGACGGCGGACGTGTGAAGCGGGTTGAGCCGCGGTGACCAGGTCTCTGCTTCATTTTTCTTTTGGACGCGCGGCAGAAACCGAAAGCAAAGGGTCAGAAGAGCGACGTTGCAGGAGTCCAGTCCGCATCAGAGAGTCCGGCCTCCTCACTCATCGTAGTCTGCATGTTAATGAGCCGGGTGGTCAGAAGGTCAAAGGTCACTTTCTGTTGTTCCACACAAATATCTAAAAGGGTAAAATGACGAGACGCGCCGATGAGAGGATCCGCCATCTTGGCTGTGGCGATGTCAGCGTGACATCTGGACTCGTTATGGATTTTGAAGCCAAGCGCCGCTTCTGGCGTGAATCAGCAGACGTTTATTAGCAGGTGTGAACCGCGCTGCGCTGGTCTGGCGCGCCGGCCCGCTTTGGTGATTCCATTTGGACCGTCCAACCAGAGGTTCTACATAGAATGAAGGACGGCGTGGTTTAAGGGGAGTTCTGCAGGTGGTGATGTCATGCTTTGACCTTCTTGTCTCTGGCAGAAGCCCGGGATGGACGTGGCTGACGGCTACGTGACGTTTGTCCGCCACTCGCAGGACATGCTGCGGGAGAAGGTCAACGAGGAGGTGTACATCGAGAGGCTGTTTGACGTAAGTGCTCGCCGAGACGCCCCACAACTGCTAGCTTGCACGCAGGACCCTGCATCTGTATGAAGCTTAGCTAACGTTAGCTTAGCAGTGTGGTAAAACCAGCAAACCAATTACCGGATGAAAGAGAACAGCGCTTAGTAAATAAACCATGTTCATGTATTTGCTTTGGCAGAGGTTCACTTTTATGCTAAGCTCGCTATCAGTTCATGAAAGGGCAGTGGTTCCTTGTACGCTAATTAGTTAGCTAGTCCTTGGTGTTCTACTTTCCTAGCTAGTCCTTTGTGTACTAATTTGTTGCTGGTCCTTGGTTTGCTACCCTATTAGCTAGTCCTTGGTTTGCTACTTTGTTAGCCAGTCCTTGGTGTTCTACTTTCCTAACAAATCCTTGGTTTGCTAATTTGTTAGCTTGTCCTTTGGCTACTAATTTATTAACTTGTCCTAGGTGTGCTACTTCGTGAGCTAGTCCCCGGTATTACAACCTGTTAGCTAGTTTTTGGTTTGCTGCTTTGTTAGCCAGTCCTATCTGCACTAATTTGTTAGCTTGTCCTTAGTTTGATAATTTGTCTGCTAGTTTTTGGCGTGCTACTTTATAAGCTTGTCTTTCTTGTGCTACTTTGTTTGCTAATCCTGGGTGTATGAATGTGTTAGCCAGTGTTTGGTGTGCTACTTTGTTAGCAAGTTGTTGCTGAGCTGGCTGGAAAGACTTGTGATGTTGAAGCTGTCTTCGCAGGTCGGTCCATTCTTCTCGTTGAGGAGTTAGCAACGCCGTGCTAACATGCTCGTAATGTTTGCTGTTGCTCATGCGCCATAGCAGCTAAGGCTCGGTACAGTGCTGACATCAAACGAGGCTGCCGTCAGGAGGAAGAAGCGGTTAGAGAGCCGAGGTTCTGTTGACCCGGTCAGGAGCTTCAGCCAGATGGTTGTGATGATTGGAGATGTTTCAGACTGGAAGGCAGCTCCCCAACAATCCCTGGAGTTTACTGGATGATTCCTACCAGGGGTTTTCCTTCCTTCTCCAAGTCAGCAAACGGTTCATCAACTGATAAAGAGGCACAGACGATCCGTTCGGAGGCAGCTTCAACTCGTTTTTACGTGACACTTTAGAAGACACCTCAGGACATTTGCTTCCTCATTCGTCTGGACTTGTGTTATTTAATTTCCAAACACAATTAGTTGCGCTGTTCAGTACCACCAAAGGTAACGGTGGCAGCTGCTTATGAGGGCTATGAGCTGATCCCGTCCTGGTCAGCTTTGGTCCCTCCGGTTTTCGGTGGCCTCCACATGTGTGGCATGTTGATGAGACGTTGAGGACTAATGATCACAGTTGTCCACTGAGCTCAAAGCCTGAAGGTGTCGCTGAGGAAGATCCGGCAGCGTTTAATGCTCCACTTCTAAAGTGGCCAAACCTCTGCGGACGTGTTTTTGTGTTAATTACGTTGAGGACACTCGGCAAACACGCTACGCTCTAATCTGCAATCAAAGATTAGCAGGGCTGATCTTTGGCGTAACCTTTCCGAGTAAACATGTTTTCCTCTCGGCTTATCTCAGGCCTCCAAACTTGAAAAAGTCATCTGTGTGTTGACGTCTTCCCGCTAATCCGGAGCCGGCTCGCCGCTCGCCGCTCGCCGCTCTTTGTGCTTCTGTTGGAATTTGATCCCATCAACATGCCGTGAAAGATGGTTGGTTCTGTCTCTGTTTTGAGTGAATTTACAAAGCTGGTTGTTCAGAGAGGAGAACGGACCTTTACTTTGAAAAGTCAGCTGGCTGACAGTAAACACCCATTTACTTCCACCATATTTATTGACGTCCATCTTGTGTGCGCTGCTCATCTCATCTCGTTATTTTGAGTTACTGTGTAGCGAGCTGCTGTAAAGTTACTGTGTAGCTAAGGTACAGTTACTTTGTCGTTACTTTGTGTAACTCGATTCTTTTATTGGGAGCCCCAGAACAAACCGTAGAATTCTGCAAGGTCCAACATTTAGCATTTAATTTATGGTCACAGGCGAAGATTGAGCCCGAACACAGGAAATAATCCACGTTGTTCTTCTTGGCTGGAGGTTGGACTCGCACGCTGCCGGATGTAGTTGGCCAGTTACCCGTTAGGAGGACAGGCCAACCGGAACCCATGAGTTGACCTTCCAGTGAGGTAGCCAAACGCGTGTGAGTGTTGTTTGATAGGCGTCTATCTACTGCAACCTGCCTGTCTGTCTCGACAGAGGAACCCCCGGCTGTCTTTCCTCTCTGCGAGGTCTCAGACGGGGAGGTGCTGGCGGTGCAGTACGACGGCGGTAGAAAAGTACAAGCTACGGCCTTCGGTTCAGTGGAAAAATACAGTGGAAGCTACTCAAACTGAAGCCAAATCGAACGTTTGTAAGTACTGTGTAGTTACTGTAGTTAGTTACTGTGAAGTCACTATATAGTAACTATGTGGTTACTGCATAGTTACTGCTATTGTTGCTAGCTATTGTGTAGTTATATTGTAGTTCCAGTGTAGTTACTGTGTAGCAACTACTGCATAGTTGCTGCATAGCTACTGTGTTACTGTGTAGTTTTGTCTAGTTACTGTGTAGTTACATTGTAGTTACTGTACAGTTAGTGTGCAGTTCCGGATGTTATTGACTCCTGAGTGTCATGTGGTACTGAGGCGAGTTGACTGTTCTTTCACTGGGAACATCCTGATCATTATTCACACACACGCGCACGCACGCACACACACACACACACACACACACGCACACACGCACACACACACACGCACACACACACACACACACACACACACACACACACACACACACACACACACACACACCTTCTTCTTTTGCTGCGACAGCAGTCTGTGAATGCAGCGACGCCACCTGCTGGTGGCAGGACCGCATCACGAGCAGGACACACACACGCGTCCGCCACGTTTTCCAGAACACGAAAAGAGTCGCTGAAACAGTGAAAAGCTGTTTATGCTCGTCATGAACCAGTTTGTTAATCACTTCGCTCAGCTCGTATCAGCCAGATCAGCCTGATCTTCACACTGTAGATGTTTCATAGAAGTAACCATCAGCTATGAATGTCCAGAAAAATACTGACGCACTGACGCACGACCGCAGACATTGATATGATATGATTTCACATCTGGGTTCTTTCATTTGATTGGACGCGGCGTCAGCCAGTCATTGGTTGCAGCTGTGGGGGGAACTGGTGCCCATTGGCCAGAGACTCGGTCAGAAGATACCAAGGAGCCTCCAACCTTCAGACCAGCTGAGGGAAACTAGAGATGCAAAACCATCCTCAGATAACAGGCCACCAGAGGAGCCCCGCCCCCATCCCGTCCCACCCCAACTCCCCCACCCCCCCACACGCGTGTGTGTGTGTGTATGTTTGGGGGGGTCGTCGTCTTAAAATAAGGTCAGCACTGACTCCCTCTAATCTTGGCTTTGTTGGGAGGCCCCTCCCCTTCCTTTGCAGGCTGCTGACTTCATTTATTTGGCTGTTTTGTGGTGGAGGATTACGAGCTTCTATCCGCCCGCACTCACAGCAGCATCTTGTGCCTCATTGGTCGGCGCGTCACCTTGGAAAAGTACTAAAGTGCCACTTTTGTCTGATTAATCTGACCACTTTCGGCGCGCTGAGATAACGTAATCGGTTAATAGGAAGCGGGAAAAGGAGTTTTTCCTGAATTTAATGCAGAGATGTGAACAAAAAAACACAAAACAACCCAACTGCCCCGGCATATAATCCATCTGCTTTTTCAGACTAGAAAGACATTTTACCGTGTTTGTTGACCGAGACGCATTTTTGATGCCAGATGACGAGATTAAAGTCTTAAATGGGCCAAACGGTGGAGGAGAGGAGCTCATCAGGCCTCCCAATCTCACCAGGCCGGATTGGAAAGAGATTCCCTCTGAAATCCCATCAACACGTCCACCGCAATTTCACACGTTTCGGAAATAATCTGAAGAAGAACAGCAAGTTTCAGCAGGGAGGCCTCCACGTGAGACACCTCAGATTAGACGGCCTCTCTAATTGGTTTCATGACACGTTTGTGGCCAGACGCCTCCCAGTGTCGGCCGCGGTAAGCAGATTATTCCGTTCCGGCCGGTTAATATGTGTCAAGGCTTCATAATTTGACGTCTCATCAGCAAACTGGAGCGTCTCAAGACGGGAGTCATAATCTGACATATGAGCTCCGGCTAATCTCCAGATTATTAAACTGATATGTGACCCACTTCTCTCAGCAATCAATCCTGGTGGGAAAAAAAACAAAGCAAAGCAAAAAAAACTTTCCACTTTTGTGTTTAAATCAGATTAACTTCCTGCCACTTTATGAAGCGCAATCCTGAATCCAATCATGGGCGGCTGTAATCGGAGGGCAGGTGTGGCGGCCGGATTACACCTGCGGGATTATTTTCTGACATGTGGCTGCCTCGGCTCATGATACATTCAAGAGCAGCGTTTGGGAACAGCAGCGTCCGTGACGGCAGCGCCGGACACGGGGCTCCGCCTCCGTCTTTATAGGGTCAGAGGTCAAAGTAGAGGTCAGAGGGTCGTTTCAATGCGGGATTATTTACACTTGAACTACTTTTACCTGAAAAAAGTGACGATAAACTGAAACAAAAAGGAGGTGTGGCTTATTCTATTTTTAACTTTCGCAAAGTGACATTCGAGGTTCTCACGGTCATGAAATTCCTGGAAAGTTACGAGATAAGAAGAACAGTTTTCCAGGCCTGGAAAAGGTTTGGAATCAAGGTTTGGGCCTAAATACGTTCAGACGGGTCCGAGAAGGTGTCGGAGGGCTGCTCCGCCTGACCAATGACAGCTGACCACGTCCACATGGCGCATGTTAGCGCATGTTAGCGCATGTTAGCGCATGCTAGCGCATGCTAGCGCGTTTTAGCACACTTTAGCACACGCTAACGTGGTGTCGCACATAGAACCAACCTAACAAAGGCTCGGCGCTTTCCACTCCGACGCTAGCCGGGCATATTCAGCCATCACGGTCGTCTGTCACCGTGGCGATGAGTCAGACTGCAACTGTTTACAACTGTAACTTCTGACCAATCAGAGCGCGTTCTCCTCACGCATCACTCGTGTTGGTCCTCTTTTTAATCAACTCAGAGCAAACTGGAGGTTGTTACGCAACGACGGAACAAACTGGTCTGTGAGTGGACGCTGGATTAGACACCCAGGATGGTAGCGCGGGCTCGGCCAGCATGGAGCACGCCGGCAGCTGATTGGGTGAGGCGTGTCATGGAGGACCCTGAGGCTGCTCTCCAGCAGCTTCGCCCTGTCTCGCCTCCGCTGTGCTCCATGTTCTGCAGACGCTGACCCTGTCAGCGCCTGCGTGGTCTTCTGATTGGCCCCCGCTCATGTGCTGATGTGGAACATGTGGTTCCTCATGGTTCTCTGTGACCCTCGGCGGCACCTGAGGGCGACGTTTTTGATTTGCAGCCGGCACTCGTTTTTCCGATTATTTGTGCGGCACTTGAAGGCAGATCTGAAACTTTCCCTCGGTGGTGCGTTTGTGTTCAGTCGGGACAAACTGATCACCGGCTTGTGCTTTTCCATCTGACGGTGCAGAACCCCGCATCGTCTCGGTGTGTGTCGAGGCTGAGGCTGTGTGTGTGTGTGTGTGTGTGTGTGTGTTTGGGGAGAAATTAATCCCACCCGCCCGCCCGGATCAGTTCTTGAAAGAGTGGCTGAGGAGACGCAGATTACAGCAGATGTGCTTAAATGACACTGGAGAGGCGACTTAGTGCCACGCGGCCGTGGATCATTGATTAAAAAAAGCCGGGGCCAAATCCGGCGCCGGGGCCAAATCCGGCGCCGCGGCGCCGCAGCTTCCTGCCGCATGGCGCTCCGCTCGCCAGCAAACATGCCCGCCGGCTCGGGAGGGAAAGACGGCGATCTGGTGCGCCCGCAGCGGGCCCCTCCCGCCGCATGCCTCCCCCGGGGGCTGGACCGGCAGATACGGGGATTACAGCGGTCAATTATACACTTAATCTGCCTCTGGCCGCCGGGGATTAGGAATACGGCTCATTGATTGATTTGAAGTATTTCCGTTGACCTTGGATATTTATCAGATTCGCTTGCGTGGTGAAATTGCACTTCTGTGTGACGAACGTTAAACCTCTTTTTAATCGCCGCCGCCGCCGCCGCCGTTGCTCCTCCTCCCGTCCGCTCTGCTCAGTAACTTGTGGTCGGCTGTGACGGAGCGCGGCGAGGGCAGAGGTCACGGCGAGCTGCAGATTGAGGGATTTGAGATTGTTGTGGTTGCTGCCGCTGGACTCGAGTCGCGGCGGGTGGGCTCGTGTGTGTGTATGTGAGCGTGTGTGTGTGCGAGCGTGTGTGTGTGTGTGTGTGTGCGTGAGGGGGTATGCCAGCAGATGCCAGCGGACTAGCGGGCGCCCGAGCCGCGGTCAGACCATTTGACGGTCCGGGGTCGCCGCTCTCATCACGAACTGCCGGCACCAGGCTTCGCCAAGTGAACAGTTTCATCAACGGCGAGCCAATCGGCAGCGAGCTCACGCCGCACGCAAACTTAACTCGCTCGGCCTCACGCGCCTTTTCTGGCGGGCTTTTCTGCGGACGCGATGGCGGTGGCGTGCGGTGGCGTGCGGTGGCGTGCGGCCGTCACTGAGACGTTCCTCAGTTCCTCTCACTTCTCTGAGAACGGGAGCAGATATGAAAAAGCTCAAAATCAGCATGAAATCAATCATAAATGGCCAAAAATGCCGATAATCAATGATTTCTATTTCGACTTAAGATGAACGCGGACGACCTGCTGCCTGTCTGGTGAACATCAATGTAAACGCAGTGTGTTTGTGAACTTGTAATAATGGTTAATAAACCTACTGGTCGATGGTCATGAACCAAACAGACGGCAGAACTTTGTGAGAGTATAAACATGATGATGTCATTATTGTACAAAGCCTCGTGATACACGCTGATCAGCCATAACAGCATTATGTGTTATCTATTTGTGACGCTGCTGGACTGTACTGGGTCACACTGGGAGGGGTCCCTAATATTCTGGTCACTCTTATGCAAATCAGTGTAATGACCAGAATATTAGGGACCCCTCCCAGTGTGACCCAGTACAGTCCAACAGCGTCACAAACTACAGTCCCAATAACAATCATTCAAACATGTCAACACCTCTCTCACACACATTCAATCACAATCCAACATGAAACTCCTCCTGAAGGGAGAACTGATTGCAGGGCTGTTGTATTATACTCTATGGTGGACACGCGCTGGTCGTAATGTTATGGCTGATGTGTTGTATTATACTCTATGGTGGACACGCGCTGGTCGTAATGTTATGGCTGATGTGTTGTATTATACTCTATGGTGGACACGCGCTGGTCGTAATGTTATGGCTGATGTGTTGTATTATACTCTATGGTGGACACGCGCTGGTCGTAATGTTATGGCTGATGTGTTGTATTATACTCTATGGTGGACACGTGGTGGTCGTAATGTTTTGGCTGCTGGGTGGATATTAGATTTATGGGATCCATAATCGTCCATCTGGGGCTGGATGCCACTTTAACGCCAGACAGAAGTTTGTAAATCAGGCGACACGTGCGTGCGGCGCCCTGCAGGGGGCGTCGGCCTCAGAGTGAGGCTTCAGCATGTCGCCATAAATTCCCATGGTGATTGCAAAGTGACTTACTGCAGCGCCACTCTGAGTTCATCCGAGGGTTTATGGGATTTTGATGTCTGAAATCAATTATAATTATACCTTTTTTTTCTATCAGTGAAAATGAGGACAAACCTCAAGAATCCAAAAGTTGATAACGCTGCGATACGCAGTTACTAATTACCAGTAAGACCGTATTAAGTAATGTAATCCAAGCATCATTTATACTTTTGGATTACTCACAGTATTTCAACCAAGTCAGTTAGAAGCGGTGCCGGTGCTGAGCGGGTCCCGACCAGCAGGTGGCGCCGGTGAGCAGCAGCGAGATATACGGCAGCGGTTGATGGTTGCCGTTAGCGACCTGCTAGGAGAGAAAGTGTCTGTTTGTTTCTGAATGCAACATTTTAATAGAGCAAATGAGGACGGCGGTGACACCTCAGACCTCAACGACGAAGTTATGAAACTGAAGAAAACTGCCACTAACCGATAGGGGGGCGGGGCTTGTTTGGACCCATCAGCGCCATCAAGCAGTTTTCACTCTGCACGAGTCGCACAAGCTAGCTAGGTTAGCTAACAGCAGGAAGCGTTAGCTGGCTGGACGGTTGCCCGTGAATCAGAAGGCGTTGACAGAATTTTCACAGCTGCTTGGCTGTGACTGGCTGTGACTGGCTATGACTGGATATGACTGGCTATGACTGGCTATGACTGGATATGACTGGATATGATTAGCTGTGACTGGATATGACTGGATATGATTAGCTGTGACTGGCTACGACTCGCTACGACTCGCTACGACTGGCTATGACTGGCTATGATTAGCTGCGACTGGATATGACTGGCTGTGACGGGCTGCGACTGGCTATGATCGGCTATAAATAGCCATGATTATGGTCTGCTATGATCATTTTGATCGGCCATGATTGGCTGCTGTCCACTGCGCCACGTCCTTCTACACTGCATCATTCTTTATGATCATTCTTTATCTTTAAGGCGGTCGCCCTGGTAACGAAGCCGCTGTGCTCCAGTGCCGTTGTTTTCATGTAACTTTGCCAGCGTCCTAACCGCCGAGCGTCTTCCCACGTGTTCCGGTCGGCTCCAGGCCGACGACGCTGGCGACCGACTTCTTATGTAGGATCTCCCATCATGCCCGGCGGCGGCGGCGGCGGACGCGTCGCCGTCCCGCGCAGCGTCCGCATGTCCTTCACGCTTGGTCCACGGCGATCCGAGCGCGGCGGCGCGGCGATGTCATCTCGTTGTTGTTCATGCCGGAGCCTAATCTCTTTTGGGCTGAAGTAAAGTAACTGTAAAAGGATTACACCGCCAATAGGGAGGCAAATAATGGTCATAGTCAGAGGTCAGCGTAATAAAAAAGGCCAGCCAAGCGGGATCGCTTAGATTGACTGTTCAAAACATGCTCTGAAAAAGGTTTCACTTCCGTTTAATGAAGTCTGTAAGCAGCTTAGGCTCCCTCATAATTACAGAGAGGCAGCATTTTGTTTCCCTGCTTGGTTTCTTTGGGCTCTAAATCCTCGGTGAGCATTCCCAGCGCCGCGTTGCCGGGAGGAAGCGGCTAAGGACGCTAAAGCCACCATCATCCCGAGAGGAGGGGAAATACAAGTTTAATGGAGACCTTTCCTTTAGCAGGTCCCGCTGCTTTATTGATGAGGCAGCGGGGTGAATTGATCCGGGACACACATGTCATCCCCCGCCGGCCCCCGCCGGCCCCCGCCGGCCCCCGCCACCTCCTTTTCCGTCCCCCCGCCTCATTTAAAAGGGAGGTATGGTGGCATTTGTTTGATTAACTCGTCCGACAAAAGTGACAGCTGCTCACGGGCGTATGTGGACGAGTGGCCCAGCGCCGCTCCCTCTTTGTACATCTGTCAGAGTCGGAGCAGGGCGAGCGGGGTGAAAAGAGACAAATTGGACCCAAAAAGAAGGCCATTCACCTTCCCCGGACCCCCCTCTGGCGCTTCACCCCTCCAGCCCATTCAGGTGCTCGGCGGGAGCCTCAAGTGCTTGCTGGCTTATTCCATTTTCGCTCCCCTATAGAGTTCCCCGGGCCCACAAGTGTTTTAGCCCTCTTTTCCTTCCCTCAATCCTCCCCTAAGCGGCTCTTTGTAAGTAGAATGGCTCACTTTTCTCAGGGCCCGGAGCTGCCGGCTTTTTTCCCTTTTTTATTGTCCGCCACAGAGCTTTTCTGTTGCTCATTGTGTGTTTACTCAATGACTGGTCGCTGACCGTAATTCCAACTGTTTAGTTCCTCACAACAGAGCCCCTCCCCCCGCCGCCCCCCCACGGCTTCAAATACTCGCCCATCCCCTCCAAATAAGACTCAATAAGTTTGTCCTCATTCCGTCCCTCTTGTCCGCCGGGCCGACACTTGTCTGCGGAGGGAGACGGCGGTTTTTGTAAGAGACCCCGATTACCGCTCCGAGATAAACATTTATCTTCCTCCGGAGACGGCCGCCATGTTGTCCGAGTCCGCCGTGTTGGCGCGCCAGCTGTGCTCACGCCACGCTCGCTGCTCCGCCAAACACAGTCGCAGCAGCTCGAGACCCCTGAGCCGAAAACCCGACCTCGGTCCCTCGAACACACCGCGTCCTCGGCCGAGGAGAAAGGGTGAGTCAGAGGATGACAACATCCCGCTCCGGACGCCGGCCTCCATTCATCCCCGTCAAAAGAGCCTTTCTTGTCAGTCCACATTGAGGCGGGGCCGTCGGCAAACATGGCCGAGTCCCACGCTTCACACCTCGCTGAGAGGCGACACGCTCGCACAGGTACCGTCAGCTCGCCAGCGCCGGAGAGACCTGAGCCCGGAGCGCTCGGGTCCGCAGAGCTTCTCTGGGGTTGTGCTTCTGCTCTTCGAGGGAACCAATGGAGCGCCGGCGCGGCGGCGGGACCCTCGTCCTCCCGCACCTGGCAGACGCGTACAGACAACATGCTCATAAGGTCTTTGCTTCCGTTCAGGCGTCGGCGATGTGACTCCGAGTCTCTACGGGAGCTGCACCTAAATTTCAATGACGACAAATTCGGTTCACTCGCTCACGCGTGGCGGCCATCTTGTCTTTGTAACACTGACGTGAGGCGGCGTCCAACGGCGTCGCTGCCAAGGACGGACGCAGGCGTTAACTGCAAGCTGATTGGTTGGTGGAGGAGCGCCAGTGCGATGAGGTCATTCTGGTTTGAGGTACAGCAGCGGCGTGGCCTTCGTTTGAGACCAGACGCTTCAACAGGTGTGACGTCATTGGTCAGAAGCCGGGAGGCGGGGTTAATGGGCGCCGGCGATGGAGTGACGGCGATGATGGTGATCGGGTCTATCGGCTGTGCGAGGTCAACCGGGGTGAGGCGGTGGGGGAGGGAGGGGAAGGGGCTTCCTGACTGACCTCACCAAGGCCACCAGACTCGACGATTCGTAGCCTCAGTAGCCAATGAAACGCTCCGGATTCAGCTTGACGCCCCGGCTGACTGCACAGACGTCGACGGTGTCCGCAAACGTCGCCGCTTTGGGAGGGAAACGTCCACTTCTAGAGGTCACGGAGGACGCCGGCGTGAACACGGCTTCACCCTGCGGCCCGGTAGCAAGGTGAGCTGGAGGATGTGGGCCGAGGTGGGCGGGGCCTCCTGCCTACTGGGCGAGTTACTATGGTAATTAAGGACTAGAATGGGCCAGTGGTGAGCTGTGAAAGCAGAGCAGGTAGGATTAGACGGGCCATTGTCCACACTGCTTGATGCCCCTCCCCCTTTATCCTTTCTTTTTTCATTGTGTGTGTGTGTGTGTGTGTGTGTGTGTAAGTGTGTGTGTGTGT
>CAAKHG010011712.1:10284-36129 GCA_901007715.1 Dactylopterus volitans | reverse complement strand
AAAAAACAAAAAAAAAAAAAAAAGCTGTAAAAAAAAAAAAAAAAAAAAAAAAAAAGACTATCAAAATTTTTTAATTTGTTTGGATTCGTTCATCCAAATTCTGGGCACCCAAGTATTTGTTTATTTTCCTTTTACAATACATACACAGCTTCTTAACAGAGGTATTGGCCCCCGTCTCCTTTATTCCATATTTTACACTGAGCTTGTATGTTGAGGTAACACCTGTGATTTGATGGGTCATGATACATGCACATTCAATGTTGTTTTCAGAGTAAACGGAGGTGGTGGGGGCAGGGACACAACATGTACAAAGTTTTTATACACAAAGGACTCATTCATCTTTCCAGTTGTTTGTAAGTCAAGTCTTGTTATGATATATTTAGAGCAATGCAGTTGTTCTCTTGCATTTTTCCCAGCTTCTGTCCACTTTATTTCTGGATGTTGTCTTGATTTTTTTTTTTTTTTTTTTCCACTCCTTGGATGCTCCTCCATTCCTCTCAAAATAACACACCTGCTGATGTTACTCTTCCCATCTTGTGATGCATGTATTTAAATAAAGAGGACATTTTTTTGTGATCGCTCTCTTTTTTTTTTTCAATCCCCTCCATTCCTCACTTCTCACCCTTTCATCTCGGGTCGGGTGGCAAAGGGTTGGAGAAAGTGATGTTTAATGGTTTTTGGGGTTGGATGACTTCCCAGCGGCCGATGCTCCCTGGCAAGCTGATGTATCACAGATTCCAGGAGGTCCGTGGTGCCCAGTCCTACCTACCCTGCCTGACTCTCCAGGCTCACCTGGGTCTCCTGGAGATCCGTCACGCCCATCTTTGACAATTCCAGGTACCCCCGGAAGACCTGTGGAACGCATATGGGGAATGAACCGAGGACAGGGCATTGCTGTACTTGCAACTTCTTGACAACAGACTTGTACTTAAAGATTTGATCCAAGTGAACTTGCAAAGCGGATCTGACAATTCTGCATCGAATTTTATAGGCGAGCGACACGTGATTTACACTGAATGATCCCATGTACAGGAAAAGAACAGATGGTAACATTTAATGACATATAATTCATCTTGAGTCTACTTCATCTCCTTCCATCCCATTGATTTCATCAGTTCTGTACATTTGAAATTAAAATAAGGAAGGTTTATATCTACAATATTGCCGAATTTGAAATTGAGAGGAAACAGTATGTCTAACTCTGATCTGTTCAAGCTCCAATATATATGATCGCAAATGTTGGAAAGTTAAAATATAAATTTTTTCGTCCATGTTGAGGCTAATTTCAAAGTGGCAAGTTTAATAAAAGTGCGCATGTCAAGTTTTTACTCAAACTGCTACTTTGATTTTAGTTGAATATCATCTGGAATGAGATACAGGCGTCATACGGACACCTCACAAACACAACCTGATGCAAATACCTTGAAGTCCCTGGTCTCCAGTGGGGCCGTCAATGGCTTTGCCGATGGAACCCTTATCACCCTGCTCACCAACATCACCTGATAGAAAATAGAGAGTAAAGAAGACAAGTAGATCATGTGACTCTTTTAACTGAAGAGGCACTGACTTCGACACTCAGATCAGAAGCTCGTACTGATTTCAGTTTTCATACCTCTGGCTCCAGGGTCTCCGAGTTCTCCTGGCAGGCCTCTGTACCCTGGTGGTCCTCGGGCACCTGGGTGACCAATAGAGCCAGCAACTCCTGGCCTTCCTGCAGCTCCAGCAGGTCCGGGGCGGCCCACCATTCCAGGGGCCAGAGGTCTTCGGAGATTAGCAGCCAGCTGTGCAATCTGATCTGGGTGATAGAGAAGTTCCACAGGGTCAATTCCCGGTTGACCTCCCATTCAACAGCGGAGTGAATTACAGATGAAGATGAATTAGGAACTTCACCATCGATCATGGAGCCACACAGCTCTCTGATGTGCTGCTCACTTGCCAGTTTACCCTGGAACACAAGTAAACAGAGCATTTTTTTTTTAAATTTAGATTTAAGTTAATAGTTAATATCCTTCCACTAGTCATTCAGTCAATCAGAAGCTTTTTAGTTTTATTCTTAAAGAAAAAAAAAAAACTCACCGGTACGCCTCTCTTTCCTGCAATTCCAGGAAGACCCTGTTCTCCTTGAAAGCCCATTAGTCCGGGCTTCCCTGGAGGTCCTCGTGCCCCGAGCTCTCCCTGTGGCCCTGACACACCTTTAGGTCCCAGTTCTCCCCGTTTTCCAGACTATGATGAGTAGTAAAAAAAAATAATCAATTATAATTTATCCAAAATGAAGCCATCAATGTCTCCCAAAACTGCTGCTAAAAACATCCATAATCCATGTCATTGTTGACTCACGCGAACCGGAGCAAACCGGGTCTGATGTGACGACACGTGGGTGGATTCGAACGGCAACTTAATAATAAATCCAATGAGCACAGAAAAACAGCAAATGATACTAAAAGCGCGGCTCATAGGTGCCGTATTTCTAATTAAATAAATTACACAAAACATTAAGCTGCAGCTTAATGTGACTCGTCTCTCCTTCATGGCAAACAAGGCCAATAAAGCTGAAGCAGCGACACCTATCTCTAATTAATCCTATTAAACCTGGAATGTGAGGCGACATCATGTGCAATGACTCTGAAAAGTGAGCAATAACTGTGGCAATAGCTTTTTAATGTTCAGCAGCACAACAGACTGAGGGAGGTTGGAGCAAGTTAATTACACCCACATGCGGCATCTGATGAAAAGTAACAAAATGCATAAGCTGCAAATAGATGTGGCTCACCTCTCCTTTCTGTCCAACTGGTCCAAAATTACCCTGGAAATAAGGACATCATTTTAGTTTACTTATAAAGTATTTAGTTCGGGTTAGGTACACTAATACTGCGTGGATGTGACTGAGCATATGAAAGTGAGACAAAACTTACAGGCTCTCCATTCTCTCCTGGTAGACCATCACTTCCTGCAACACCCTAAAGTGACAGCATAAGATCTGATTTACTCAATTAAATCCCATAAATCCACTTTTTGACCCTCCACTTCTTCTTCCAGTAGTTATTGCATGTGCTCAACTCTATTGTCCCCTTTGCTGATAAAATAGCTCATGTAACATTAAAAAGTTAAAAAAAAAAAAAAAAATCCAAAATACAACAAGTATAATCTGAAGCACACAATGGTCAATGTTTTTTTTTTTTTTTGGTTAAGACTATACAACAGCACAGAAATATTCCTCTCTCTCTTACAACCGCTGGGTGAAGAGGGTCACATTAACTGGAGGCCACATTTAAGTAGGATGAGCTTGAACTTTGACTTGAAATCATTTACCATGTCTCCTTTAGCTCCAGAAGCGCCAACTGGACCCTTTAGAGTTGAAAAAGGAGAGGGAGAAGAGAAGATATGAGAGCCATGTCGAGACATTTGTAGAAGAAGGAAGGGGGATGAGGGAAAGTGAGGTGGGCTGGTTGAGGGGAACCAGGAGCTGCATAAAGAGCGTCTTTGTCCCTCTGAACAGGAGGCCGCTCTGTGTCCGAGCTCTCTCCTGGCTGCTGTTTGACCTCATAACGCTACGACTGAGGTGGGATTATTTATCATATCCTCCCATGAGTCGAGCTGGCTAGATACATATCTCTGCTGAGTCTGTGAGGAGCAGCCATTTAGTTTTTCACCTGGTTTGATATTAATCTATATGACATCACGAGCTCATTAGATCCTGTTGTAGTAGTTGCTTTATGACGAGTCATGCTGGATGACGTTGTGCTCACCCTTTCTCCAAACTCTCCGCGAATTCCTGTCGGACCTGGAAGACCTGGATCCCCCAGGGCTCCTTTTACTCCCTGCGGCACATGATACACACTTCCAATAAGTTCACCGATTATAATTTACTTAAAGAGAGATGATTATATTGGTGTTTGCAGCCCACCTGGAAACCTCTCACTCCCTGAGGTCCAAGGTTGCCCGCTGGTCCGATGCCTCCCTGCAGGAAACAGAGGTTTCATTCGCTCTTACTAGAAAGAGTACTGTTGTAAAATAAATCGTGTTTTTCTTGCTAATATTTTGAAACAAGTACTCGAAGAAAACTTGATGACTGTGTGAGGTTTGATTTATTATGCAGTTCGGCGGGTTTTATAAATGTCAATAGAAATCTGTGTCCAGCTTTAGAGATGCTGTTTTATCCTCTTTTTTTTTTTTCTTGCCACGGGGTCTCATGTCAAAAACAAAGACCTCTCTGTTCAAAAATTCCTCCTTAATATATGTTGACTCTCATCACTGTCCACCCATTTCCTCTGATTCCACCTTAACGTGCCTCTGAAACTGCAGCGGTAGTCTTCTTCTGTGGCAACACGTCATAACTTTTGAGGGGGCAACAGATTATTATTCTGTTTTTCCACCTCTGTTTCACTGTGAGCGTACTCTGTTTTCAAGATGGCTACATTCCGATTTCAGCCATTAAGCATTTAATTTCAAAGACTGTAACATGGCTCCTGTAAATTGGTTAAATTGGCCAATTGATAAATCGACCTGCAAATAAGTCAAAGGTCAATAAAACATTGAATAGATGGTTTTTTTACAGCCATAATAGCAGTGCAGCAAATAAAGCACACATTGCCATAGATTCTAATCTCCTACTATGAACTCACCGCTGCTCCTCTGGGTCCTGCTATCCCTCTGTCTCCTGGGACGCCAATGTCACCCTGAGAGATGGCAGAAGACAAGCTTAGAAACCATGTAGTCAAATATGGGTTCAGTGACACATTAGAATGAGACGTTGATCCAGCAATGCTCCAGAAGCCCATCTGATACATACAGGAATACCTGGCTCTCCAGAGGGCCCTGTCTCCCCAGTCTTCCCCGGATCACCCTGGTGGAGGAGAAGGGGCAAGAAAATAGTTGTCCTGCAAGGTTCGATTCTTTAAGGTTTAATTCTGATTCTATTTTGCTATATAACTCACAACTTCTCCTTTGGAACCCTTTGCACCAGCCTTCCCTTGTAGACCCTGGAACAGAGAAAACATAACGAGAGGAGAGTTTTGGTCTTGTTCGTTTTTCAGTCAGGAGTTGACCAAGTTATGCTGCTGATAATAACGCTGATTGGAGCTTACATGAAAGAAATATAAATGTTAAGAACAGTGTTGAAGTCCTTTCTCCTCAGTTAGTGGACACACACATCTGTTTTAAAACACTTACAGGAAGTCCATCGGGTCCTTTCTCTCCGACAACCCCGTGGCGCCCGGCATCACCCTGTCACCACAGACACCACTGTGAGTGCAACATCAGTCTTGCTATAACCGCTGATCAAAAAGAAAGAAAGAAAAAAAATAACATACCTTCTCGCCATCCAGTCCCGGTGTGCCATCTTTGCCATCTCTCCCAGGAATACCCTGCAGAGGACATCAAATAAGACCCTCTTGCCTCTAAGAGATGATATGTATGTAAAAATATGTTTGATATTCACTTACAGGCTCTCCTTTGGTTCCTGCTCCACCAATAGCTCCTTTTGCACCAATTTTACCCTGTTTAAACACAACACACATTCACTTTTGATGTTCTTTCTTACTTATTGTAAGGTGTATGAGCTCATAGTCTCAACTCGAAGGTTTTCACTTACAATTTCTCCTTTGGGACCTCTGAATCCCTGCGGGCCCTTTTCTCCGGCATCACCCTGGAAAAATCAGATAGAACACAAGCAGCTATTCATTGATGGGACCAGAGTTCTACTCTAGCTGGAGACTACAACCAAACCTTCTAATCATTTGCAACCAAAGAGAGACTCACTGTCTTTCCGATGATGCCAGCGATGCCTGGCTTGCCTCTGAATCCTGGCAGGCCCTGGAGAGAGATAAGAGTAGAAAAAAATTACAAAAAACAAACAAACAAAAATAAATTCCATCCCTGAAGTATGACTGATAAGAAGCTGGGAAAGTGCCCGTTCCATTAAAATTGCTTACTCTGTCTCCTACGCTTCCCATTGGGCCCTGCAAACCTCTCAGACCACGTGGGCCCTGAAACGTATCAGCAGATCATTTTGTGAAGCAATATGCTAATGAACAATATATGGAGACAGCAGATGAAAAGTGACATAAATCCTGAAGACTTACCTGCAGACCTACTGTTCCAGGAACACCTGGTTGACCAGGTGGACCAGGGTCACCCTATAGATAAACCAGAAAGGACACACACACACACAGGCACAGGCACACATGCACACACACACAAACCCCCAATTTATTAAAACCCTCATTTGCACATGATGGGACAGTTTTATTCCCATGTAATTTCATTAGCCAGAATATTTCACTGAAAGCTGTCAAATTATGAACTCACCTTCTCGCCATCTTTCCCGGACTCGCCCTTGTCTCCTTTATGCCCTGTGTGACCCTACGGGAGTAAAAAAATATACATAAATGAGTAAACTGTAAACGTGAGGCAGGGGAATGTGCTGGGACAATACAGAGCGAGATGCATTTATTCCCAGCGACATAACAAATAGGATATACTGTAATTCAAAACAAAGAACCTGGACAGAAACTATAGTCACCTTGAATCCTGGCATCCCAGGAGGTCCAGAGGGACCAGGCGGGCAGATTGCAGGACACTGCAGAGGACACAAATAAAACCTTGAGGAGACCAGACTCTCTGCAGAGCACACATCACAAGTCCACCGTTGTTATGCTGCTTTTACAGATGCATTTCAGGAAAACATACCAGAAGGTCACCGCTGAGATCATGAAGAGTACCAGGGAGACCCTGACAAAGCACAGCAAGGACTTTTATCACCATCTTTGTTATACTTATACTTGGCTCATAATTTCAGCAACTTTACAGACAGCCACTGGGTGGCAGTGGAAAAATATACAGCATGTTAGACTATCAGCAGTAACTGTCAAGTACGTGAAGTCGAATGCACTTACTGGGGGTCCATCAGTGCCAGGAGGTCCGGGGAGTCCTGGAAGACCCTCAGCACCCTAGTTAACAAACATGGGCGTAATTCGTCATACTGATGTATAATCCATCTGCAATGTCTGAGACGGGTGAAATATTATCTAGCCACAGTTACCACCTCCAGTTGTGGCTGCCAATGAGGGCACCATCCTCTGATGCAGAGGAACACTTAAATGAATAACCGCTCAATTAATAACTCAATGGATGGTTGTAATGCTCCATGTGACCTGCTGGCTGTCCACAGCAATCATAACCTTGACATCAGCCTCACACAAAATTGCGTTTATTAATGCTGTCACGCACAGTGAAATCTTTCACATGTCACTTGGCAGCTTTTTTAATATCTTAATAAATATTTCATGGCACAGCAGCTGAGTAAAATCACTATCCATCCAGATAAAGTCGAAACAATTCCTGTCCATTGGTTATAATTATCCTTCTTGCCCTATTATATAATATAGTTATTTATGGCTAAGTTGCTCTGGCTGATGCCAGCAGAGCATCAGACAAGACACAGCTGGATGTGTGTATGTCATTCCAAAGTAATTTCACTAAAGAGTACAAAGTATAAAAATAGAAATGAAGCAGATGTTCATTTTTTTTTCCTCAGATTTGACCTTCCTGTGCCAAGCGTGTACTGAAGCGTGGGATGAAAATCAATGATAACAGGAGATATTCAGTTATCTCATTATAAATCACTGGATGCGACTTCTCCATGATCATGATGACAGGAGTCTCATTAACGGAAGTCAGGCGGACACTCACTGCAGGACCCTGGGGTCCGACCCCGCCTGGCAGCCCGTTGGTTCCAGGTAACCCCTGGAAACCCAAGAAAAAAATTAAGTGTGCAATACGCCACAGTACATTTGAAGACATGGCGCACAATATGTGCAGCAGCATAGTGTTAAATGCTCGAGCATATATCCTCCACGGATGTAAACAAACAATGGAAGTGTGTACAAACGATACAAGCGCATCGCTCGCCATGTTCCCGCCCATAATGACAACATATGGTGCTGTCTACTCACTGCAGCTCCTGGTCTCCCTCTGCCCTAAGAAAGACACAGGAAGGCGAATTAAGTCACACAAACACCAAAGGATGATTAGATTTACTCGCGACATGAGTGTCCACCACCAGATGTGTAACTGCATGAGATCTGCGTGGAATGTTAGTCGGCGGGCGCTGCTGTGAGGTGGATATCCACTCTCGAGTCGGGGCTGGAGTATTTACTGAGGCAAAATGTGCTGCCTTCAGCGGTGTCATCATCTTCACATTAGCCGAGAGCGTCTAGGTGAGTTAAATGCCTGACTCAGCAGGGGCAGCATCACAGTTGGTGTGCGCTGGAGAATGTGATGGAATGAGGAGCCTCGCTGGGCTAATGATGCTATTAGATGGTCAGAGTGGCAAGGTTACACGGTAAATCACAGGGCGAGAGAAGATAATATGACATTACAGCAGTCAGCCTGTTTCATAGGCGTTGGACAGTTTAAGGTGACTTACGGGAGGTCCAGGTGGCCCAGGAGGTCCAGCTTCACCCTGTTGAGAAGCAGGAAAAATACATTTCAGACATTTCGCAGGCACTATTAAGCAGTGCAAAAGAAACCTTAATATCCCCTAAATGATGCTTATTTACCTGGGGACATGAAATATGTAGCAACCGATGCTGACAGTGTGATAATCTGATATATATCCAGTAATGCTCTTATGTCTCATAACAATATTAAGATAATGAGAAAGTCCTCGAAAATACACACAATTAGATATTTTGCTATGAAATCATTTGAAGTTGCTCAAAAAAAAAGAAAATCATTTTACATGTGGGTATGGTAATGCTTAGTGTATGACTTTACGTGTGTGCGCATGCTGATAGACATAATCAAGCTGGATACAATACATGAGAAGACAGGAGAGTTGTTGCTATCTATATTTTGTATAAATATTTTCAAATAATTTTGGCCTTGTCTAACCGTAAAGTCATCACTGATTGGTGGCAAATATGTCTAAAGAGATTTGTGTAAAAAGTCACATTCTCCCCTTATTACATGAATAAAGGAGAGTGAATTGTAGAAATAATAGTGGGTTGTAAGTGGATTCATCAATTATTGCTGAATATGATCATTTCACAAAATCGGTGACCCCTGCTGCATATATATGTATGTATTTAATTAAGAGTAATGTATACACGTTGCATCGTAGAGACCAGTATTTTCATGCTTTGCATACTTACATGTCTTCTTAATTCCTTCACTAACTTACGATTGGAGTTTTTTTTTCTGTGGGTAAAAATATTCTTAAACAACTGCTCGCCCTGCCCCCTCTTGATTGTGCTTCCTCTTCCCTAACTCATTATTTACCTCCCTCACAGCTGTATTTGTGTTGTCTGAGAGGTGAGAGGGCAAGCGAGTCCAAATAAACCCGGCTCACATAGTGATGTTACACTTTTTCACTGCATTCCTCAGTTTGAGAACTAGACAACAGGCGGCGTGCTGCAGCGATACACATGCAGCTCTGACTTAGCTGAAAACGATTCAGCCGCTGTCGTTACAGTGGCCCTTGCCGTTGTGTTGAACACTGAGATGATCACAGTGTGCCTATTAACTGCTGCTCTGTCCTAAACTTCAAACTGAGGCCGTGACAGGATAGTAACCTGAGCTATCCGCTAAACTGACCAAAAAGTTTATCTGAAAGGAGATTAGCAGCCTCACAGCAGAAGCCGCTAGATCTGCAGATGCTTTCATGACCTATATTGTGTGTGTGTGTTGCATTAAAATCTTCATTTCCAGCTGTGAGGCACTACCTGCGTTATCAGCACGTGGGAAAAGTTTGCCCTGAACTGTTTCTGCCGGAATGTCCGTCTTACAGAGAGGCAGCCGGCAAGTCTCTCTGACCCATGCTGACATGCTTAATATTTTGAGAGGACCTAATTGGAAAAAAACATGATATTTTCCAAGAGCTAACCAAGTTGTTTTGTTGCCAAAGATTGCACAAGTAGCTCCAAACTGTGACAAAGTAAAAAAACAAAAAACAATAAGCTTTCAACAATAAGGTTTGACTCATTCATGCAACACAAACTGCTAAGCAGACTTTGTGGCCAATTACACTCCAGCACCTGACTTCCTTCCATTTTTTGGTAGAAAGGCCAAACTCTTAATTACATCATCTAGTTTTAGTTTGATGCCGCACATTTCGTGGCCCTGTCTTTCTAGTATCTCTCAGTGGATCTGATATCCAATATCAAATATCTGTTCACCTTGGCAACAAGACAACAGATCATCATTGCCATCAGTCTCACTGATTGGTGGGATAAAATGTACATTCCGGGCCGGATTAGAGAAGCAGCGAAAATAAATCCGATTCTGATCCCTCATTAAAAATATTCCCACCAAGAGACTGAGCCAGCCTGACAAATGCAGGGTGACAGACGGGACGCAGGCCTCGCTCCCGCTAGAGCCCAGTCAGGACCTTCATGCAGCACTAACCAATCAGCATGCAGTCAGATAGCTCAGCTGCGTGCATCTCCGAGTGTATCCTCGGCATCGCTGCATGATCACAAGACTATGACACACTTACTGCCTCCCCCGGGGGTCCATCCTTCCCTGCGGGACCGTCAGGACCTGTCAAGCCCTGAAGAGAAAGCAGAACAGTAAGGGTCATCTGCTGATATTCTACACACAGTCAATCATTTCATTTCAAAGCATCAACTTAATCCCTTTTAGACCCTCCACCCCCCGATATTGCTAAACATCGCACAGCGGCAGTGTCTTGATTTTAGGTCAAGGATTGTTTGTGTGTGTTTATTGAATACTTACATCGACCCCTGGAAGTCCTGGCAAGCCTGGTTTTCCAAGTGCTCCAGGTAGTCCTGCTTTCCCCCTGGGACCCTACACAGAAGAAAATTACTGGTAAAAATAATAATAATAATAATAATAATAAAAAACTCCCACAACTGTTCAATCCCTTTTTTGGGGTAATAGTCAAAGATAGCATGTAATGGCTGTCAGAAAATTATTAAAGGCAAAAATGTCATTTTTTAAGTTGGCTTAAGATAGGGTTGTCTTATTTTTCAGGGGGGGCAGGGAAGGGTCTTCTGTCATTATCATCATAAAGCAGCATTCAACTTTTCTTTGCTATTTGCTTTTCTCTTCAGTCTACTCTAGTGCGTTCAATTATTGCACAAAAGGCAAAGAGACATTGGGGGTTAAATTGAAGCACATAATTCAGAAAGTTGTGTCAATGTAGCTGTTTATCATTTTCTGGGTAGTGTGGTGTTGCACTTTGAGTAGAAAAGAGCTCAGAGTTCAAAGAAAACAATACACCAGAGGAAAAACCTGCATTCATCACAAAGAAAGATATATAACAAAAAGTTCAGCTCCCTCATCACTCCAATTATTTTCATAGAGTCCCTAAATAGTGCTGACTTGTCTGGATGGGCTACTTACTGCTTTTCCCTGCAGTCCAGCAGGTCCTGGTTTGCCCTGTTAATGACATTAATAAACGGTTACACAACAATACAAAACAACAGCGTTTCATTCAATCAAACGGTGCACTTGTACATCTGGAAAACCCTAAACAGGGATCACACAGATTAAGTTCTCCAAGTACCTCCAGTTAGAGACAGATTCATCAATGCTAACAAGGTGAGTAATAAAGTGTATGAGTGTGTACTGTATATAAATTTTAGGTATACTAAAATGTCACATGATGCAAGCCTCAGTTTAGTTTGGGGGAGGGGGTCTGTAGGTGCAGGGAGGAGGTGTGAGGTGAAACTCTAGATGGTCTCACAGAGCTGGGGAATGTATGAATAGACCCTCTGTTTCCTTCACTGGACTAACAAAAATATCCTCAGATGAAATACTTCTGCTGACATCGATGCAAAAAAATTTACATTCATGGTTTCCTTTTCAACAATTAATTCATATTACTTAAGTTAGCCAAAAGCATAAAGCAAGGTTAGTCTTAAAGGACTTGACGAACACATCATTTAAAGTTGCCAATGTTTTTCTTTCTACTAAGATATCCCATAATCCAGTTTCCCATTTTCACTTGTCCAAATAAATATTATATCACGCATTGCTTGTTTTTCCCCAATGCTGGATTATATTATACATGAAAGCAAAACTGCTCTAAAAGCGAGCCTCTCAAGGATCAATTTCACTGGTTTGTTTTTATATTGCTCATATTTTTGGCTGATGAAAATCAACAAATAACAGGCAGACTGGGATAATACAGGTGAGTTAATAATAAAAGAAGAACGAGTCATTCTGAAGTGTCATCAGCAAAGATAATTAACCAGAGTTTTAAATAGTTGTCCACCCACAGAAGACAATTTATTAGATTTGCACTGAACCCAGCCTACCTGCTGACCATGATTATTATTTAATACTAGTAGGCGGGGCTGTGGGAGGAGTCAATAGGATAAAACCTTGCATCTAGAAACATTTTAGCCACATTTATGCACAGAGAAAACACATCCAGCAGTACCACTATTCAAAATACAACATGAAAAAAAGCATTAATTATTATTTTGAGTGTTTTATTTTGTGTGACCTGGTCTGTTTTTTGTTTTGTTTTTTTAAGATTAAAAAAAAACAACTAACCCCAATCAAAATAAAGGGCTAATATTTTTTTTATCTGCTTTCTTGAATTGGTTGACTGTTAAATTCTAAAAAATGGAAAAGTTGCAGGCCCGTTAGATTCAAGCACAGGAACTCCTGCAGTCTGGTCAACTCACATCAGTGCCATCCCTTCCCGGGAGGCCTGGGGGTCCTGGTGGGCCGGTGGCGCCTCTGGGGCCCTGCCTCTGCAATGCAAGAATGTATGGAAAACCGTGCATTTATCAATGTGAAACATCAGGCTGCCATTCACCGTTCCTTTATTGCAATTATAACAGCAACAAACCTCGGGCTTACTATTGCCAGATGAGCTCGAGGTAACAGAAACTAGCAAAAAGTCTGAGCAAAGATTTATTTGAAAGCAATTCACTGATTTAGTATAATTCTACAAATGGACCTAGACACACATTCTTTAATGAGACCTCGGCAACGTTATAATCGTGACGCAAACAGGCGCGCGTAAAGATGCCACTAAATCCCCCGTGGCGCACCGACATCGGGTCAGATTTATGCGAAAACACTAACGAACCAACATTTCACATTTCAACATTTAAGTCGAGCCCGATGAATTGATTTAAATTGGGGGTTTTCTAAATGAGCTGCTGTGAGTCAGTGAGCCGGGGCCGCCTGGATGCACAGAGGGGCTATTGTGCGCCCTGGAACTAATCTCCGATCCGCGCATTCCACAGGTCGAGGGGAAACGCGTCGCACCGCTTCCCCCAGCGCCGCGAGAGGCGCCGTCACCTGCCCGCAAAATTACGCCGACGGAGGCGCAAAGACAGCGGCAGCGGCAGCGGCCGCCGGCTGCGTCACCGGGGACGCGGCTGCAATCAGCGGCCACACACTTGTTGCTATGAGTCAAAGGGGGGCGCGGGCGCACGGGGGAGGCTGGATGCGGCGCGCGGATGCGGCGCTTGACAGTCCTACCTGGGCCGCGGACGATGTCAAAAGCTGGCACAGCAAGAGCAGCCAAAGAGCGGAGAACAGCGCCATGTCTCCCCCGCTCGCCTTCACAAAGCAGAGTTTACGCGGAAAAAAAGGTCAAATCCCCGGTTCCCTCGTCCTGGCTCGCTCGCTCGCTTCCCCCCGCGCCGTCCACCGCGCAGCCCTCCTTCACCTGACGGGGCGCTGCTCCTGAATGGCGTCCTCTCCGGTTCCAGATAAACCCGAGTCTCCAGCCGAAGGGGCTGAACTCAGTCTCGCACCCTGCTCGCGAGGGTGAGGGGGGGTGAGGAAGAGTGGGACTGACGAGGGAGGCAGACAGGCAGGCGGGCAGGCAGACGGGCAGCCAAGGAGGAACCATTCCGGACACCGAGAAAGTGGGCCGAGCTACGGCCGCGACCGGCACGCGGGGGTCCAGCCCCACCAGTCAGAGGTGACCTGAAAACACCGACCCTCCACAGAATGAGCTCTTTGTTTATTTATTTATTTATTTGTTTTTTTGGGGGGGGGGGGGGGTGTAGGGGGGGCAAAAGCAGGCCGAGACTGAAATATTTAACTGCACATTTATAGTGACTCACTGGTTGCATCATTACTCTCACAGCAAGTTATTACATCTGCACTTTAGTTAAACTTCTCGATTTACTGCATCGCCTTTTCAGTAGGTGACTGTGGGGTGGCAGCAGTCACGGCACCGCGTGGCACCACGCTGCTGCTGCTGCGATTCAGCAATAACATGCCGCGCGCTTCACTGTTAACCGCCGCCTGTTGCCACAATAACCTGCGGCTGCTTCCACATGCTGAGGGTCAGAGGTTACGACTCAAGGTGACCTTCGTGTGTGTGACGTAAGCGGAGCTCACCCGGTTCCACGTCGCTCGTAGTCACCGGCCCCGGGTGAGAAGCGTCTCTCTCTGGAATGAAGACTCCGTTCCCCATGAGGCCTCCTCGTCCTCGCTCCAGTCAAGGGTGGCAGGGAAGGCGCGTGACGTCGCCCACCATGCGGCCTGTCAAGCCCACTGAGGCGGTGGATCTGTGATTCTGCTCTACACAAAGAGAGCGGAGCGGGCCTTGGCCCACTGTTTCAATGTGCCGGTTATTTAACGGGAGTTAAAGGACGACAACAACAACACGCGACTTATTTTTAAAACCTACTGCAAGATTAATAGCCAATATGATGACGGTTAAACACAGTAAGCCTGAGCATCAGTCACGTCACTCTGCGAGCATATTTGGTTCCTTTTTAGACCCAATGCTTTTTTGTAAAAAGTTTTGTCGTCGATATCCAGTCGTTCTCCTCGTATCTGAGCCGGCATAGCTGATGAGTGGCGGCCAACATGTGATGTTCTGTGAAAGCTGCACCGCAGGAGTGTTTCGCAGTGCCCCCGACACCTGTAAATACACACTCACCTGTCCAATCACCATCTGTTTGCAGGCCCGTGTTGCTTAAGCTCAGCATCTTCTCGTTTTTGAGCTCTTGTTGAGCAGCTCCTTTCGGTCTTTGCTGATCCTGCCGCAGTATCAGACATGAAACCGCAACATCTGACGTCGGCGGTCGAATCCTCCGGCTTCTAATGTGCAAACCTAAATGAAAACGAAGGCTTTGGCCGTAACAGAGCGCCTGGTGGCCTCTGCAAGGGGAAGTTCAGTCTGGCGGCACATTGCACGGTTTCACACACGACCATCAACCCTCTACAACTTAGTCATCGCAGCAAAAACCATATTTGCTGCAGTGCAGCGCTGCAGGAAGAGTGTCACCATAATAAATCTCTTGATAATGAAAATCTGCATTAGACTGGATATGCAAACACAAAGTCAGCATGGCGATTAATAAAAGCCATGGGATGACTCAGACGGCACGTGTCCACATTGTTACACTACTATTTGTAGATTTAAATGGAGCCAAATATATATTTGTCATTTTATTCAAACCATTCCAAACAGGGGAAGGACAGATCTTTAGCTGGAGACAAACAGCGAGCTCACACTCCAACAGCAGGTTACCTAACCGTCCTTATCCCTCACACGTGGACCCTTCAGCTCCACACTGGTTCTGAAGCCCGGACAAGTTGTGGTGCTTCAGTAACTTGAAAAGTTCCACATCTTTTTTTTCGCTCCCTCTTATTTGTGAGTCATGCCAGGCTCAGTATATCTGCAGGAAAACTAAAAATAAAAACACATTTCTATATGCTCCTGCACAGGGAAAAAAAAAAAAATCAATGTCTCGGGAAAAGGAGGACAAACAGGAATCTACCATCCTGAGAGCTGCAAACTAATAAGCTGAGGCGACGCCGACTGGGGCTAGACACAAGACTCATTTCATAAAAGTGTCAGAAAATAGTTGAACTTTATTCTGCTTCTGAACAGCCAGGTACTTAGTTGGGAAAAGTAATGTATAAACAATTTTGTAAAGTTATTACCATTTCATTATGTAAATACCACTTTTGACTTTAGACAATAGCGAAAATTAAGTGCAAATATAAAAAGATGCATCGATATAACCCGCCCCCGCCCCTCCCCACTGGCTTGTAAATGCTCATAGACTGCACCAATCGCAAATTAATGCTTTAAATTATAGCCACGGCTTCATCAATTCTGCAGAGAAGACACATTTTGTACAATCAACCAGTCTATCACATTTTTTTTTTTTTTTTTTGGCAAGGCTTTCAGCTGATCAAAAGTCTACTTCCCAACTCTGCATGAAAACATACAGACTGTGCAATATTATTGAAATATAACTTAGGTGACATTCAGTCTTAAATCCATTTGAACAGCAGGGTCCAGCATGAACACAAACAGCACAGAACGCTTAGAATCTACATGGAAGAGGATCAAAAAAACAAAAAGGAAGGAAAGGAAAAAAAGAAGCTCCAATCAATCATTTTTCAGTGCAAAAATTGTTCTGTCGTGAAAATATCAGGGTGTTACAAATGCTGAAACCATCAGTTCGTTGACATACATTAATAATAGTGCTTGATGTAGTCTAAAAATATTAAATATTAGTTGCCGACAGTTTTAGTTATTACTACCTTAAAAGGACAAGTCTGGTAATATTGGATATTTTTCTACCCGTCAACAAATCCCATGAAGACTAAAGCCAACAATGAATTCATCTTCCTCGCACATGTCGTCTGTAGATCTAAAGCCTGATTGGTCAAAACACATCAGAGCCACACTTGCAATGGATGACATCACTCTTTAGGATTGCGAATTGTGGTCGCTGCAGTTCCATCCCACAGAAATTTTCTGAATCACTGCCAAGAATGCTCGGCAAAATTTAAGTTTCTAGGCCTTTTTAACACGAGGCTGCATTTCGGCGACGTGTTGAAAGACTTGCATCCTTTGGAGGAGTAAGGTAGAGAGACAAGACACTGTTGGTTTTGGTCTTTGTTGATAAAACACACAAAAGCATAAAGCATCGCCAGACTTCTCCTTCCTATATTCTGATGGCCACGTGGACACGGGATTCACAGCTAGTTCCATATTTTTGTGAGTTCAGATAACTCCTTCAAAAGTGAGAAGAATCAAAAGGAAATCTTCACATCAAACATCGCATAAGTAAGGCCGGGAAAATCATCTCTAATTCACGCTTGTCCCTATATTACATTTAGATTTCAAATTATTGTATTTTTTTTCCTGCAGTGGTCCGGTCAGTTCATGAATTACCCACATTCTGATCCGAGCAGGAGGCGTTTGATTCCATCTCGATGTCCTCTGACCTCTTGGCGCACGTCTGTTCATCCAGGCTTTTGTCGGAGCTCATCGGCGACCCGTTTGCTGCCGACTCCTTCGCCTGCAACGTTTCTTCCTCGTCCTTTTTAACTGGCACTTGATTAAAATCAGTCCGCGGGATTTTCTCCTCCCTCCCTGATGAAATCGAGGGCGAGTGTTTTGAAGTCTTATGGGTGCTTTGTGCCGACGGGCTCGTCTGACCTGCGCTTTTATTAGCGCCGCCTCGTCCCTCCGTCTGCCCGCCGGCAAAGTCCCCCGCGGAGCCGTTGCTCGGCGGCGCCTCGTCGTCTTCTCTCTTCTTCTTCGGTGGTTTTTCGACATCCATGTCCTCGTCCGTTTGCATGTTGTTGTCCGGTTCCTGGACGTCGTCCTTTGAGTCGTTGGTTATTTTCAGCTCGCCGTCGGCGCCCGGATCAGTTTTGGCCATCACAGTGTCGGGGGTTGGCGACTGATCCATTTCGTCGACGTCGTCCGTAGAGTCATTTCCATTCCCCAGGAATTCATTATTAGACTCCGCCTCTGAATTCCCATTCCCAACGGTTGCATCTTCTCGTTTTGGCTCGAGCGATGCGTCGGACCCTTTGTTTTTGTCTTTGCCCGTTTTATCAGTCGCTTTCTGCGCCTTTCCAGCGTTGTCAAGCGCTTCCTCTCGTTGCTGCACAGCCGCTTCTCCATCTTTGCTTTTACCCCGCACGTGCGCCTCATCCTTCCCATCGCCGTTCCCCACCGGATCGGCTCTTTTTTCCATCTTCTTCCTGAACTGTTTCTGAATCTTTCTGGGGCACCACACAAATTTATCCTTTGGCTCAAAGTGCTGGTAGGCAAAACGCACCAACTCCTGACGTTTTTGTTTATCCAGGACTGCAAACAGGAAGTAGTCAAGTACGCTGCGTTTAACACTGCTGAGGGTCTTCTTCACCAGGGTCTCCTCCAGGAAGAAGCGCACAAGCGGGGCCTGGTAGTGCTCAAAGCCCAGCTCTCCCAGGCTCTTCAGAATGCGAGTGATGCGCAGGTTATTGTGCATATTCCTGTACCAGATCAAGCATTGAAGCTGAAGTTACAAAAAAACAAAGAAAAAAACAAAGAAACAAAAAAAAAAAGCCTCTTAGCAACTGATTTCATGAGCACATGTGAACATTTACCGCTCGAGGTTCCCAAAGCGCTCCTTCCAATTCTCAGCTCGTTTCACGTCACCCGTCTCTTTGTTGACCAGGCGGATGCCATAGAAGCCCAACATGAGCTCGTAGGACTCCACGAGTCTCTTTTTGGCATCCTCGTTATTCTTGAAGGCCTGCAGAGCAAATTTAGTGGGGAAAAAATACGGATGAGACAAAATTGTCATTAATTGCAACACTTTCTGTAATCAACTTTAACATGGTTCTGTCATTTTAATGAATACTGGATATTCAAAGGTTTGAAGTCTGACAGACACATAGAGTTGCCAGCCACTGCTTAATGCAAGCCTGGTGATGAAGAACAAAGAAACCTGCATAATGCATTTCCCTTGAAAGGGAAATTATGTATAAATATCATAATCATAATTTCCCTTGATAGGGAAATGATGTATAAAAAATATATTTTGGGGCACTTAATTTTGATAATGCACACGTAGTGGTGTGCACTGACATTTTGTTTTGAGGGGGTTAGAGGGGGGTGAACAGACTCAGCCACATGTGTGCTGACAAGGTCCAGAGGGCGGACGCACATTACACCTGTTGTAAAATTGCTGCATTGGCTCCTCGTGTGTTTCAGGATCAATTTGAATGGTTCTTTTATTTGTTTTTAAATGTCTTAACAGTTTGGGCCATCTTATTTATCTGACCTGCTTCTATCATACCAACCACCCTGAGGTCCTCTGGCAGCGGCCTTTTGACCATTCCAAAAGTTAGAACTAAGCCTCACAGGGAGGCTGCATTCAGCCATTATGGCCCACAGCTCTGGAGCAGCCTGCCAGAGAGCATCAGGACTGCAGAGACTGTTGATATTTTGAAAAAAGAGGCTAAAGATTCACTTTCTCAGTTTGGCTTTTGACTTGATTTGTTTTACTCTTTTCATCCTTCCTTTTTAATCATATTTTTAATTACCTATTTTTAAATCTTTGTACGTTTTATCTTCATCTATAATTCAAAACCTTTACATGTTCTTAATCCTTAGAATTTTTAGGCCTGCTTTTGTCCTGCCTTATGATCTTTTAGGTTTTTTTTTTTAACTTGTTTTACACTATCCTATTGTCTTTCAGTCTTAGCCCCAGCGTTTCCTCATGGGGGGCCTCCACACTGGGAGGTGTGCCTGGTCTGCCCACAGCGACGTCATCCTGGGGATCCGCCAGGCCTGGGGGGCCCCTGCACTTTGTGTGTGGTCTACCCTGGTCTATCGGGGTGATCCCCTGGCAGCACTCCCTGGGGCTGTGGCCTTGGCCACCCTCTAGTGTGGATAAGTTCCCCGAGTGGTTGTTCCTCACTTGGGTCCTCAGTGCCCTGCCATGTTACTGCCATATTATAGTTTTAACAGTAAGTGTGCGTGTGTGTGTGCACGCGTCTGTGTGTGTGTATTTGAGTGTGTGTGTGTCTATGCGGGGGTGGGAGGGCTGGGTTTTTAATATTTGATGTATCTCTGCTGTATGCTTTCATCCTTTGAAGCATTTTGTGTTGCGTTTTTAATGTACGAAAAGTGCTATATAAATAAAATTTGACCGATTGATTGATGACTTCATCTCCGGTGTTAACCTCTGGCTCTTGCTCATACTATTCATGTATTGGGTCGGTATCTCCCTCATGCTCCCGACTTATAGGTGGCGTAAATCCTTCTTCTTCTTTCGTATCAGGTGGAAAAACAGCAGCTGACTTGCCCTGCCGAGTTGTAGATGTCCCGATGGAGGCTAACAGAGAGCTGCCACCTGCTGCACCTGCTCCCTTGCATCTTTTTAATCTTTCTTTACTTGGCGTTACGCTGGCATACAATGCTGCAATGTTGTGCATGATGATTAAGGTTTACTCTCCCAAAAAAAGAGACCAAGTTTAAATTCGAGTAAAGTTACTTGGTGGCAGTACTTAATGTTAGGTAATACATGATTATTGCAGCTATTAATCGACCTAAGTTAATATATTGAGAGAATGTATGTCACTGAGGTAACAGAATTTATCATCTATCAGAGAATTTATTGGTTTAAGGCTCTTGCCAATCAGAATGAGTAGGCTACAGTAGATAAATCTTAAATTTATGTCAATTTTACCCTATTCATATTCTTGTGATGTCAGTGACAGCCCAACTAACATTTCTGATGTCCATATGATTTCATAGACTGTCCAGACATTTGTTTGTTGCCTGTCAAAGTGCTTCAGTTCGCACTCCTAGTCACTGACACTATTCACAACAGACCAGCGGAGTAGCCGTTAGCTACGCTTGGCTGCTGTAGTTGAGATGCTTAATGGTGGTTTAATTTCACAACAGTGACAGAAAATCGAAACCGAGGCTTCAGGCATCGCTAAAGTTACCGGGATGGGTAGAGAGCTGAGCTCCTAAAAATATAGGGCTTCAGCAGACATGATACCCACTGGCCACAAAAAAAGCATCAAAAAACAACAATTAAAAAAATGTAACAATAAAAAAAGGGCACTTATAAGGTCAGAAGGCAAAGGGGCGGGTGCTTGAGCACCACCTGGGGTCTATCTGTGCACGTCCCCGTGGACATGTGAAGCGTGGCGGGAGAAACTATGGCAGTACTTCAGCTTTCTGAGCATCTTTCCAGGAAGATGCATCTCCAGCTGATACATCAAAAGCATGCATTTAACTCATTGAAAGACATTCAATTCTGGCTTTGCTCTCATCAGATACGCTTTGTGGCACCAGTGTCAAATGATTGCAGATGCTTCATGCTGCACCAGTGGACAGACACACTGTTCACAGAAAACAATTTGGCTGGCCGCTCATCCTGAGATCTCGTTTCATTTAACACTCACCTCAATCTCCTTCTTGGTGAGTTCGGACGCCATGTAATTAACACCTGGTTCCCGCAGCGGAAACAGCCTGATAGAAGCAGAAGGTTCAGAGAAGCAACTCAAAATCCATCAATATCAAAAAAAAACAATTTGACATGGTCGTCTCTTCTGTTAAACTGTTTATAACCTGAATTTATTCTTGCCCCATCCAAGAAAAATATCAAATATTCCGCAACTCTGCAGTCTGATGATTTCACAAAAAACAGCATTTAATCAAAAAATCTTGATATTGCAAAAAAACAAAACCCTGACTGGTTACTCATTGTTTCTCTCTCTCCAGTGAAATCTGTAATTGGTGAACTCTGAAAGCAGATAACTGTCAATGATGGCAAACGAAAAGTAACAAATCACTGTGCTTGGAGTTTAACGTCAGTAGTCTGAAAAATACATTTTTATTTTAAAGTTGTTCACCAACCAGACACCATAAAAGCAATAACCAAAAGCATGGAAAAGGTTGGGGTTTTTTGTAGCATGGTCATTTCATTTGGAAAAAAGAAAAGAAAAAAGAACTTGTATTTCACAGAATGTTGTCTATCAATTTAAAGCTATATTCTAATAACAAATTTTTGCCACCGGCGGCTTGTTGGACTTTATTAGACCAGTTCCCACCTGAAGCGTGCAAAGGCGCAGGCAACATTCACAAAACACCACATTATGGAAAACGCATTTTCAAATCATGAGCTCAAGTTGCCACTTACACTGCCTCTTATTTAGGACTAACATGGGGTGTGTGGATCAAGCAGGAATGAGTGTCATTCAAATTTTAACAGTATTACAATTAATGACACCGCTTGTCAATCCCTGACTTTAACTGTACTCTTAATGCTTCTTAAACCAACCATGTTTTTTTTTTTTTTAAATCACTATTTGTGAGTGTATAGATGTGTTCTTTAAATCAAATCTGAACATTTATGTGGAAGCACTTACACTTGAACTTAGCCTATATCACCTATTTGGAGGGCTGAATAAGCTCAGATGCAAGTGCAATTACTTCCATTAATTACTAATTTGGCTGCACCCCGAACGACGGTCTGGATGATGCTTCCACCATTCCAGCCAGGATTCGTGAAAACGCAGCCAAAAATTTAACTGACTTAACAACTATAAACCCATTTTTGTAATTACATCCATTTTGACATACCTGGGATGGACCTGGAAACATGAGGCAAACCTTGTGCCACATTGTCCAAAACAGTGAATTTCATCACATTATGCTTTGAAAAACTGCTCATTTTACTGCCATTCTTTGCACAAGACATGTTGTCCTCGCGGGCCCCGGCAGTGGCTGCATCGATTCTCTAAGTCTTTTTGACTGATGGGCTCCCTCACTTGGGTCATTCTGTATGTGCATGCAGGGCCGTCAGTGCTGCCGGGCCCCCGCCCCCTCGCACAGGGAATCAGTATGTTGAACGTGCATAAACGAGTCAATGTGGAAGCGCACTGTGGAAGCAGCAAGAACATGCACCGTACCCATACGTACCACTGAATGTATGAGTGGACTCTCTCCAGTCTTTTGTAGTCATTTTTCCAGTCTCTAAGAAATGATTCGATGTAGACATCTACGCAAGAGAGAGAGAAAGCCTCCTGTCAGTGAACGCGTCACCCTTCCAAAAAAAACACCGCTTACTGGGCTAACCTCAAACACATTACCATCAGGGGCAGAGGGAAACTTATTGAGATAGAACTGCAAGTTGTTCATTTTGTCCTCCGAGCACTCCTCATCTGTGAGATTCTGTCAACGCACAAGAGGAGGAATTGTTACCACTTGTGATTGTGGCAAGGGCAGAGAGGCTGAGGCGGCTTCCGTTGCTTTGCTTACCGGGTATCCTCTCCTGTAGTTCTGCATGTCCTTTGCTGCCCTCATGTTTCTGGGCGTGTGATGCCACTGCAAGTCAAAGCGAAACTGAAAATCAGCCAACGTCGACCGTGTCGCCGTTATACAACCTTCCCCGATAGCGCCGCCGCGTCTGAAATCTGCGACAGGTCGTGTTGTCTGACCAGCGACGCCAACACTTACTGCCTTTATATGCTAGTAAAAACTGACACATCACTGTGCAGAGTTGCGGCCAAGCTACTCCGCTCCCCACTCTGGCCAAAGGGAAAAACGGGTCCAGCAAACATTTAACATTCTCCATTTTTTTGACTGAATAGCTGACTGTAAACGGTCGTTGCTTTAAGTAGTCCGGCTTAATTATTCCGACGCAGCATTAGCGACTTGACTCGCGAGCTGTCGTCAGCGGGCAGCTAGGCTAGCTAGCACGCCCGTGGCTGCGCTCAGACGTGGAGCTAACATTAGCCTGGCCTGCGGTGAAAGCTGCTAAAGCAGGTCACCGAATGCTTACACCATGGCACAATGATTCACCGAAGCCGCGGACCGAGTGAGTAAAGATTAGAATACATACTGTTACTAAAGTCCAACTAGATTTGTTTTTGTCTTGACTTGACCGACGGCTCTGGCTCTCTCCGGCCGGGTCGTCTCCATCACTCTCTGTGTCCCAGGTCGAGTCGTACTCACACACACAGTCGTCCTCCATTATCACAAACGGCAACGAATGAGCATCTAAAGTGAAATAAACTAGTTTAACAGTAGAAACGGCCACGAATCAAGTTACACATGCATGCTCGCGCAAACGGGGGCGGCCTGGTCCAGCTGACTCTCCCGGTCTACCATCGTCAGACAGCAGCACGGTTGGCGGCTGCAGCACAAATGCTGCCTTCAGGTGTTCAGGCGGAAAATCCATTTTTACACTCATCCACGACCCCAGTTAGCGTTGTAACAATTCTCGTTAATTTGTATAAATTGTCCAATGGAATACTGGGTTAGAGCTTGATGAAATCATAAATTAACTTTAATCGATGAGAGAAAAGTAGGCTAAAAAGTCTTTTGTTTTTTTTTTAGCTATAGTCATAGATGAAGTCATTTTTTCCCCCAATCATAGTTACCATAACATGGACATCTATTATGTGTTGCCCTGAATATTTTGGGGACCATCGTGCCATATACATGTTGCATTAAACTGGAGTGTTGTTTGGCATGAAATAGTGTCGTGTTGCAAAGCCGTTGACTTTCCGACGTACCACAAAGGCAACACAGAGAGTTGATGAGTCAGGATATCTGAACCGCCTCCCACCGATTGATTTTTGTATTATTACTATAGTTGGATGTTTGATTGACAAAATGTAAAAATATACTCTGGTTGAAAATAGAAGTTTGATTTTATGGAATGTTTGTCTGTGCTTTTCAAAAATCTGATGTCAGGGTCTGTGGGTCTTACTGTAGGTGTAATTTTGAGGACGTCGAACAGAAGCCTTTGCTTCCCTGATTTCCTCAAGGAAACAAGTCATTACAATACGTCTCTGGGAACCATTATGATTGAAATGACCCATATGAAACTCAATCGATCGATTATTTTGTCTGTAAAATGTCCAAATTAATTATAAAGCTTTTGAAGTCCAATGTGATGTCTTTAGGTTTGTTGTCAAGTCTGAACAACTCCCAAAAACTGTAAATGAGTTTATCTTCAATAAAACACACAAAAAAAACAGAAGCTCCTATAAATGACCTTTCTGGAACAGATTTTCTGTATTTTTGCTGGAAAAGTTACTAAGACAATTGACCGATTATTTGTGTATAAAGACGACAGCACACCACCCAGACACATACCACCCATTACCAACGCTTGGGATCAGTATCAGTGTGTATTGTAATCTAATTTAATCTAATGTATTTATTATTTCTATATATAGATGGCTGCTGTAGCTTCCACCAATAAATTGATGAGTTTAGGTCCTAAACTACACGGGTGATTATAATTCGTCTTTTTTTTAAGCAATATTTGAAAACAGGTTAACATGGTAACACAAGACCCAACTCAGCAGCAGATAGTATATAGGATGTAAAGCACAGATAAAATACATTTATTTGCCCTAACCTTTGATTAGTTAAATATTTGGTGATCAGCTCGTCGGGTTGGTTCAGTCGCAATCCATCTCTCTGCACTAGTTCTTATTTTTTCAGGTGTGTGCTGCTGATGAGAATTCAACTCACTTGATACTTTGTTAATCATTGCTGGCATTTTTCTAACCTCTGTTGCCTTCTGCCTCTGCCCCCAGCATTGTCCTCCACTACTCCCCATCTCGCTCATGCTCTCTCTACCTCCTCCACCTTTCTCTATCCCCTCCAGATCCTAACCCCCCAACTGCGCCCCCGACCCCTCTCTCTACCCCTCCACCCCCCAACACTTTTATCATGTATTATTTTTTATCAGCACTTTGTCATTGGTTATGTGTAAATTACTTGACTTTCATCTCTGTATATGCAACATCTATTACATGTCTTTCTGTCCTGGGAATGGGATCCCTCCCCTTTAGCTCTTCTTGAGGTTTCTTTGATATTAAAAGAGGAGTTTTTCCTCACTTGAATTGCAGGTTTAAAGACAGAGGATGTTGCTTACTTTGCAGACTGTAAAGCCCATTGAGGCAATGTGATTTGTGATTCTGGATATACAAATAAAACTGACTTGACTTGACTAGAAAAACATGCAGTTCCGCAATTTATGATCATCATTATCTGTCTGCAGCTCTCTCACACACACACGCGCACACACACACGTGCACACAGACGCACACACACACTTTCAG
>CAAKHG010011711.1:4402-19186 GCA_901007715.1 Dactylopterus volitans | reverse complement strand
TCAATTTCCTGATCATCTCTATGAGAAGGCAATTCATCACACTACATGAATCTAATGGTGGTCATACCAGATCCTGACACCGTAGTTCAGTGTCTAATAAAGGTGTTTCTTCAAAATAAACCACATTTTTTGTTATTGTGACCATTGCAAGACACACCTGTGCAATAATCATTGTGTTTAATCAGCAAAAGCCAAAATGACAGTTTGGCAGAGGCGATTTTAGTCAAGCACATGATACAGACTTGCACACAATATATGCATGTTTCCCTGAATGTTGAGCTTGCACATATTGACGCATATCCCCTTGACTATTCATTAAAAGACCCTCAAAAACAAAATGGTCAGTCTTAGTGGGTTTATCCTAATGAATAAATCATTATTGTTGACAGCCGTACTGCCACTGAAGTCTAAGGATAAGTGTCCCATTCTTACTTATTTGTTTGCACAATTAAGACAGTATTGGAGATAAATAATAGTAAAAAAAAAAAAGGCCATGTGTAGGTAGGAAAGGGGCTTAAATAGAAACAACAATCCAAAATTCAATCAAGTGTAATGATAAAACATCCAGTGAAAACGTGTTTGTGTCTTGAACTGACGCCTGAACTCTATGGACTCATGGACTCACAAACATCCTGACTCATTCGCAAATGGTGGTTTTTAAAAGGCGCAGAATATGAATATTAAATAAACATATATGTACATGTGGATTTTATCTATATATATACATATATATTAGAGTTACAAAGTGAGCCACGCAGCATATTTTTGTTCCAAGAATGATACTCAACCAGAAACCAAAAGTTTGACACTGACTTATAAAAGTGTTTTAGTGTCATGCTGAACTTCAGCCGTTTGACTTGTTTTCAATCGCTTGATCTTTGTCTTGAAGGAAAACCACAATCTAACTATAACATTCATTTAATCTGTATAATTTGAACTACTTGGTGCAGCATCAGCTCAGATCTATTGTCTTCTTTTACATCAACGCTACATGTCACCTTGTGTTGTTTTGATTTATAACAAGGCAATTGCCTTAGAGCTGATTCTGATTTTTCTCTAATGGTGCTAAAATAGGCCTTTTTATTCAATTTAGGTTCATCTTTGCTTCATAGTTTCTTGTGTCATGTGATTCTTCACACTCTGAGTGCAAGAAATCACTGACATTAGGTGCCTCCTTTTAAGTTGTCGACTTGATGTATGCATATTTATATAGTGGAAGCTAGTGAAAGATGTGCTCATATGAATGCATAAGGGGAAGCAGAAATGTCTTGTACGTTGTCAAAACACGTGTGACAGCAAGTGTGATATTTACACTAAAGTTTCATGAGGAGGCTGGAGTCTAAGTCATATTTCTTGAATATATGATCAGACAAGCAAAAGAAAGAACCAACAGGGGGAAAACTGAACAATGCTAATGTGCAAAGATCAACCAGCTCACCCTATAAACATAATTTAACACTTGGTTAGGGCTCTTATGGTGCACTTATAACACAATATACCACTTAGACACAATTTCAGCACGCTCACTGGGTTCATAGAGTCTGACTTGCAGAGTCAGTCATTTGAATGTGATGCCTATCTGCAGCTCACTGCTGCCAACATTGCTCTGTCATGCAAACTGGTGCCAACTACCATGAAGTATCCAAAATGTGTTTGTATGCTGTCATATTCAGGAATCTCATCCTGTACGGTTCAGTCATGCAAAAGCTTTTTTAAATGTAAATGAGCTGAGAGCTTGGAGGTAGAAAAGATTGCAAAATAATACAAATTTCAACAAAATAAGCATAAATCACCTGTGCCCTTTGGCTTTCAGGATTTAATTTGCGAAAATGTATTTTCATGTTTTGGTGACTGGTAATGCTGCAGCAATTTTTTTTCCCCCCCTCACAAAAACAAGGTCTTCAGCGTCTTTGAGCTTAGTGGGTCCATTCAAAGTATTGTAGATTATATGGTAGATTATATAGCACTTTTTATGTCTACCTTTTTGCCACTAGCACCACCTCCTCCTTGCATGTTTTCTGTGCACCTACTCATAACAGAGCTATATGGGTTCACTGAAGATTGCATCTGAAAGAGAAGCCACTGGTGCATATTCTGTGTGTGCGTGTGCATGTGTGTGTGCGCTGTGGCATTTGAAAAAAAGATAGGCTTGCGTATCGGGGAAAAAAAAGTAGAGAAAGAAGAGGTTGGGGGTGGGGGGTGGTGGGGTGGCAGTCGAGCGACAAAAGTGCGCCAGTGTACCGAATGCCGACAAAGTGGCTTGCGCCTGCCTGCTGCCTGGTGTGGGGAGGGAGATGCGACCTGTCAGAGAGTGAGGGGGCTGGCTGAATGACTTCACATCACCCTTTCAGCTCCAGCAACTTCCCATTTATATTGTAATGCAAATCCATGGCCTGTCCCAGATGGTGCTTTTCCAGCATCGTGGGCGCATAGAAATATGATTATTTATCCCAAGCACTTCTCAAGTCTTTAATGCACCCTCCTCCGTGTGCTTCTATCCCCTCCTTCTACTGGCACTACTTTAAAGTCTATGCAGTCTGATGTGTCTCTCCCTAATGGTAAAGCAGAAAAAGAACAGACAATAAATTTGGTGGGAATTTGACAAGGGAGCACCTAAGAGATTACAGCAAAGCAAGAGAGAAACAAACGTAAGTGGATAAGTCAAGGAAAGAGGGATAGATATAAACTCAGGTAAATCATTTTCTCGGCTAAGTATGAGGCTAAGAGGCATAAGCAGTAATTCTCATGACTCGAGTGTGCTCTTAATCACCTCTGCTAAGCAAAATAGAATTCACAAGCACATAAATATCACCTATCACCCAGAGCACACACTCACGATTTTGCCTGAATAAATTTGTTTATTTGTGGGGCGCACTTTTTGTTTGCCGCATACATCAAACAGCTGAGAAATGAACATTTAAGATCTTGTGAAATGTCAGTATATATCGCCTCAACATCAACATCTCATAGATTTCACTGTGTTAGAGTTATATGCCGAGTTGGTAGAGCAGTTTTTGTATTTTTACAAAATTGACTGAGGTATAACAACAAATTTACTGGGAGGCAAACGATATCATGCCGAGCTGAGAGCTGTGAAAACTCTGTTTCTGGAGAAAAACAAAAATTCCTCCTAAAATCAAAAGTGGTTTTCAGACCACTCTTTAATGTGACAACACTGTTGTCATTTTTGATGGGATCATGTACGAGAGGTTATGCACGACAGCATACACGCCGTAGATAGTGGTTTCTCTTTGTGAAACGGCCACGTCCTGAGGAACTATGTGTGCTTTAATCAGCTGAGTAAGTCATCCTGTTATACTTTGAGAACTTCTGGATTTTTGGGGGGGGGTTTTTGTATCTCCATAGTAACATCTTAACTAGATCTGCTCCATACCTTCGAAGCTTTTAAGTGGCACTTGACACTTCCTATGCTGAGTAATCAGATCAGAGGCTGTCCCTGTCACCTCAGTGATTTATATGCTCTGACAAGTATATGCATCTCTAATTTCAGCTGCCGTGGAAAAGGTCTCCGTGAAGAGAGGACAATCACTGAATGATGAGGCTCACGATCATGTTTATCCATGTTGATTTTGAAAGCTGCATCATTTTTCAAATTACAAGAGGAATACAAAAGAAAAAGAAATAAACTTCTATGCTAGACCCTGCTTTCCCGTACAAGGGTCACTTAAGTCATGCAGATAGTTTATCTGCCCATGAAAAATGTTTGCCACAAACCTGTATTAATAAAATGATGACAATGCTTGTATTTGTGCTTCGCCTTGAAAATGAGAAAAAGTAGAATTACTGCCCACAGCTGCATGCTTCTGTGAACCAGTTAAGTTGCAGTTACCGTATATTATGGATAAACATCATTGTATGTATTGAAGACTTTATAATGAATTGTATTAAATGTATAAAGAGTAGAAAACCATCATCATTTCATCTTATTAGACATTTGTCTAAAATGTTTGCATAATTAGTGTATGGCTCATACTGAAATGCATTCTTAGTGATGTCATAATCACCTTGACATCACCCCTAATCAGATAATTCTAATCAGTTAATCCTTGAGCCAAAGTTGACATTTGCGCCAAATTTAAAGAAATTCCTCCCTGAGCATTCCCAAAATCTGGCGTTGATGAGAATGATAAAGGTCACAGTGAAGTTGATTCTTTGACCTTTTGAATACAAAATGCCTTTTCATCATGTTAGACATTTTGTTCTTAAAACTGCATGGATAAAAACAAACTATCACTGTTTCCACAGGCTTCTCAAAGCCTTGAAACAAACAACCTGACCAAAAGTGAATAATTGTAAATTTAAACTTAGGCCTCTCAAACACTCATCCACAGCCCTGCATCAAAACACTGAGTAGCGTTCACACGTGGCCCTGCAGCCCGCCAAAGAGACGAGTAATGAGCTGCCCCGAGCATCTGAAGGTGAAGTCAGTTTCCCCAGGTGAAGTTTAAACACACCAATTTAAGTAATTTTCATTTTGCTAAAGAAGAATCAGAAATGAAAGCCAGACGTCCATTCATTCTTGGCTAAAAGTGAAATCGCTTGCATGTGACTGGTAGGAGCATTTTGGCCCTTTGATTCATTTTGATATTAAACAGGCAGAACTCAATGTTAAAAACTGGCTGGTTTGAATCCATAACTTTCAACAGTGGATTGGCTGCATTAAGTTACAACTGACACTGACATTGATGTGGAGATCTTTCTTTTTTTTTTGATTAGCTAAGCAGAACCATCAAATACACTCAGTCACATTTCACAGCAATGACGCTGCACAAATGAGACCAGGTTACATCCTTTATTGTCAAACTGGAAAAATGACAAATACAATTGGATTAATTTGTCTAAACATAACTGTTTGTGTGCGTGTGATAAATGTTTCTTGATTTTATCTTGGGTAAACTTATTATGTGAATGCCACTACTGGCAGTCACATATTGTTATTAGCTGTCTGGCCCTATTCTGCTGGATAGCACAAGGATTTTAACCAGAGCTTTTCATATTTTGACTCTTGCAGGCCAGAGAAGCTGGGGTGATGAAATATGAAAAGGAAATGTTGAAGTGAGAGTATTGCCAGTCAAGAAAATATGGAGGACTGAACATGAGGAAGAGAAAGAGAGAAATAAAAAAAAGGAGGAGACAGTTGGCTGCAGAGAGCAAGAGGGTCAGAGCGGGAGAAGAGATGAAGACATAAGTGAAGGAGAAGAGGGAAAAAGGAATTGAATGGAATGTGAGCAATGAAGATGAACATTCAGAGAGAGAAAGAGACAGAGGCAGGGATGATAAGGAGGCAGATGAGATGATGATGATGATGATGGCAGGGAGGCAGAGGCTCCTTCTGCAATTCCAGCTGGACCACATGGTATGTTTTTATTCTCCTTTCATATAAACTCCTGTGCAGCAGCCTACTTGTACTTTACTTGAGTGTCGGCTGTTTCATACTTCTGCTTCACTACATCTCAGAGGCAATAATTGTACTTTACTTGTTAAGAGCCGCACTGTTTCATTTTGTTTTGTTTGAACACTGTTCTGGTTCCTGTTGTGCATTCAGGACACTTGGGTAATGTGTTTATACGGCGCATGATAGAGCAATAAATAGATTTGGGGGTTTTTGTTAAACCTATTTACATAATGGGGATTCCCATGTACCGTCCTCCAATATCACCCTGCCCAGACTTCTTGACACCCCATGTAAAATCTTCTAGATGTGCCACTGCCTCCTTGTGACCTTGCCTTTTGACCTTTTCACCGCCAAAATCGACTCTATTCATCCTTGAGCCGAATTTAACATGTGTGGCAAATTTGAAGACTCTCCCTCCAAATGATGTTTTGTTCATAAAACGGGGACAGATCTGGTGTCACAGTGACCATGACCTTTGACCTCCGACCACCAAAATCACATCAAACCAGTGTCTGAAGCAGGAACACCTACAGGTTGCTTCAACTTGGATCTAGTCTCTGCCTCTGGCTAACAGAGGGTGTGCTGCCACTTAAAACCCAAAGCTGTTGTTAGACGCATTGCATCTTGGGACATGCAGCAGGACCAGAGCAAGAGAACTCACTTTTTCAGTCACTTTAGCGCCCCCTGAGGGATTTATTGCTCCAGTTGGCTACATTTACCTTTAAAACTGACCAGACATGCACATGAAAAGTGGCATATTCTCCCTTTAAGGGTCGATGATGTGTTATATTGAGAAAGCTTTCAACAATTGCAGAGCACTGATGTGCAGTTTTGAGACAATCCCCAACTTTGCCAGTTTCCCTTCTATAAGTAAGTCAAGCATAATGCAAGCTTTGCCATTGTATCATGAGATAAAAATAATACCTGTGCAGCATAAATATCGTGCTTTAGTCTTCACTGGCAGCAAATCCGGGGAAGACTGAAGAAGGTTTATTGAGAATAAACCCCTTTGAATGCATGAACTGAATATTGAAATTAAAATTATCCAAACATCCATTTGTTATCCAAATGTTATCCATATATATTGTGAGGAATCTGCATCTTGGAGAACAATGCTGCTTTGGCAACTGCATTCCTGCTCAGATCACATTATCTGTTCATGAGCAAATCCTATAATAATATTTGTTTACATTGCAAGTTTGAAGCTTTCTGGATGTTTGCTCAAACTTCTGCCGTGATCCAAAAATGATGGAGGATTCAGGATAACCCACAAAACACCCACTCAACAGTTGGCTTTGCAACAATTTCCTCAACTGGAAATCTACCCAATGAAAACTGTCCACTGCTACAGAAGGACTCCAAATATCCTTTTCTATCAATATGTATAAATAGGGGTACATGCATTGTGACCACATGATGATGTAGACATCACGGTTTGGTACACACAGTCATACGAAGACAAGCTCTGAATGGGAAATAAATTCAGTCATACATGGCAGTACCCACACTCCACTCCAGGGGGCGATAAAAGCTGTTTGCTAGCCGCGGCCGAGGCGAGTTCAGATGACACACAGGAGCAAGAAGACCCGCCTGCCTCTTTTAAATCAGATGTGTGGGGACATTTCAGGTTCTCTGTGGACTACAGCAGCCACGGACGGCGTGTTGGCGTCGCTCGACAGTTTTGTGGTAAGCCAGCGTAAACGCGCTGAACATGCTAATGCATAATAGACAACATAAGCATAATGTGCCAATCACCGGAGCTTGGCTAAAGAAAAGGAGCCAAACAACTTATCCCTGCTGATATTAAGAAGGCTCTTTATGTGAAAGCAGACAGGGCCAAAGACATTACCGGGGCTATTGGTATTTATGTTTTAACGGCTGCGCGTCCACATGCAGTCGCTGGTGTGCTGGAGCCTCGTTACAATGTGCCACTCTGTGAACTCATCAAGAGTCGGTGGCTCCTGCATTTACAGACGTACATGAGCAGTGACAGTTATGTGAGAGCATGTTAAGCTTTGAATTTTTAAATACATCCTACTGTCAGTGACACTAATTGAATCCATACGAACGCAAAGGTTTAATTTTTTAGCAATCTATTTATTTTGTACTTTTATCACACAAGAGATGCTTTTCATTTTTCTTGCTGATTGTGACTTATTGCCTTTTGAAAATATGGCTCAGGTCACAGTATATATTTTCATCACGGTTTACTGTTTAACACGGCACAGGCTGTACCAACCATCCCTGGTAGTTCTAAACAACACCAAATGGAGCAAACTGTAAGTTGTACAACTCTCTGTTCAAAATGAATGAAAAGAGAACAAAAAAACATGCATTTCAGATTTTAGTTGTTGCTTTTTCCCTGTTTTACCAAACCGGACTGTATTTTCCTTTGGATTAAGCAATGTGGGAGATTAAAGACCTTCCATTAGGTTCATCTGTTGCCATACAAACAATAAAATATAAGATTATGAGTGATGCAGCCAGCATGTCGACACCACAGCAATTTTTACTGCCTCTGTGCATCTGCATAGAGCTGTCTTATATCCATACACCGTTATTTTTCTCAAGCTTTCCAAACACAGCAAATTAAAGGCAATCTAACTTTAAGCAAATGTAAATGGCTTAATGGAGCTATCCCCTGTAATTGCTCCATTCACTCAAGCATTTATTACATGCCACGAAGGTTGGCTGCTCTCTGCCTTTTATACATAAGTATACGCTCACAGTCACCCACTGTTTTCCTTAGTGAGTGAATAGAAGGTATAAATGGTTTCGCTGACCTTTGTTAAAACTGCAAGCTATCAGGGTTCAGATGCACTACAATATATCCCAGTGTTCCCCAAAAAGAAGAAAATGTCTGTCACAATAACCTCCACTCAGAATGTGTGGCAACCAATTCCATCACCTCTAAGTCTAAGTTCACACAGCAAGCAGCAGTGCTCAAGTAATATTTATTGCTCAGATCCCATTTTTCATTTGGCTGTTCGCATTTTTGTTTGAATGTGGCCACTACCGGATTCCAATGTGAACGGCTTCTGTTCTTAAACTGAGCTGCATTCCACAAATGAACAATGACGTCGCATTCGGCACGTTGTCACGCAGAGGTAACAATGGAGGCCACTTACGTCAGTGTTTACGGTCTCATCTCCACGTTGATGTGCAGGGAAAGCCAAAGCAGATATTAACAGGGATGAGAATGAGGATAAAGAGAGCCAAATGTTTAATAATGGCTTTTTGTGGAGCAATGCACCAGTCTCATTATCAGTATTGAGGCTGCCAGCTGAAATAGTATCACTCCCTGTAGTTTCAGGTCCCTCTTCGCCTGCATTGCAAGAGCTGACAGGTGGGTTTATCACCCAGAACGCAATCAAACCCATTGTAAAATGGGCTGACGAGCTGACCAGGCCTGGCTCGTTGGCTTGAGTTTTTAGCTTCTTCAGACTTGGCTGTAATGTCTGTAAAATGTTCTCCGACACTGCAGCCATGTTCTTCTGTGGCCCTGTTCCACCTTTTTTTCTTCTTCATTATCCTCTCAAGCAAAGACCACAACAAGTACAAGCTCTCCAGTTTTTCCTAACTTAATCACTACTAACTTACTACACACACACACACACACTGCTCTCCACTATGTGCATCACAGCTGTCTGAGGAAAGCACCTCTAATGTGAACTAAAAGTGACATGAACGCTGATGTGATCGCTCGGTCCTAGGTCGCATTGCAAAATATCCGAACTGTATCGGATATAGCGCAAATTCAGTAAGAAAAGATTAAATCATACATGATTTGCTCTGCATCTCTTGGAAGCAGAAATATCTAATTTTGGCCACTTCAGCATGTAATGTGAACATAGCCTAAGAGCACGAGTAATGAAATCAATTTCAGCCCTTTTTCATGGACCTGCCACAATACCAATTGTAATATAAAGCAGTGGGATGATTAAATTGAAGCTAGAAGCTCGCCTGCTGATGAGGCCGTTTTGTATCGTGTTTAGGGTTTGTCAGGTGGTGACGTTAAATCTGTCCCTGATTTGTGAATTCAATATCTGTGGCGCGTCTGGAGGGAAAGTCTTAAAATTAGGCAGAAATTTCAACTCAAGCTCAAGGACGAACTGAGCATATTTTGGTGGTCAAATGTTGAAGGCTAATGTCACTGTGTCCTCAAAAAGGTTTTGGCCGTAACACCTGACAGCGTTCACTGATTATGAATTTCACACAAACATCTAACAGCATAAAATGATTCAATGATTAGATTTTACAACTGAAAGGTCAAAGGTCAGCTTCACATTGTGACTCCTCCCATGTTGCATGTTGTTGGATCCAATATTTCAGGGACATATTTAGATTTGGCATAAATGTCAGCTTGAACTCAAAGATGAACTGATTAGATTTGGGTGGTTAAAGGTCAAAATCAAGGTAACTGTCTCGTCTGTCCATGTCTTGTTTTGGGGGGATTTAAAAAAAAATATGATTAGAAGGTCAAGGTCACTGTGACTCTAACATTTTTTTTTTAGCCAGTTTTAACCAGTGGAGTGATTGTGACAAAATCTCAGACCAACGCCTCACATATTCAATACAGTTCCTTTAAAATCTTCATGCTACGGACAAAAATTAACGTAACTTGCAACTTGGCTGCTGGAGGGACACAACAGTGAGGTGGTAATTCTGATAATACTTGATAAAACAATTGCTTTTTTTCCACAAGAGGCGAGACAAAAACAAACATTTTTACTCAATATCGCAGGCATCAGGAGACTGTGCTCATCGAGTCTGGCCCGTTGTCATTCCTCATCGCTCTCTATCTCTAACGTTTACCTGCCCACACGGAGAGCAGCAGCTCGCCATAAGGCTGAATGCTCCCCGGCGCTTCATGTTCTTCACCATCTGTGCTCAAGACAAAACCTCACTACGGCCATCTCAGTAAAGGGCCAACGACAGAGATGAGCTTGGGAGGTGACTGGGAGGTTAATGATTATATGTGCAGCGCATTGAGACAACAGCAAAAGAGTGAAGTTTGCAATTTAGAAAATGCCATTTGAGAGAACATGGTTGACACTGAAGTAACGGTAAGGGAAATGAAACATATATTTTTTTACATTCGGCTCACTTTTCCACGCATTTAAAAAAAAAAAAAAAAAAAAACTTGTTTAGTAATGGGGGCAATACAGTGACATGCGCTAGTTTGAGGCAAAAGCAATGAAGCATCAAGTGCAGTCGCCCAAATTATAAATGGAATGGGATGAATTCAGAGAGGTGCATTCTCTGCTAAATAATCAGGTAAGCCTGGTGCAGATGTCCTGCCCACCACTGCACATGTGCTCCAGTATTTCCTTTGAGACAATGGAGATCACACAGGAGAAGGCAAAGTAGGCTTCCCGTTCTCAGCCGACAACCGTGGATTATGCTCCTTCAGATGCTAAAGCTCCATAAACTGTTTGAAAACTTCACCCCCTCGCTAACTTTATAATGTTTCCAGCTGAGTCAATTTAAAATAAAGAGCCTGTGAAAGAGTTTTAAATATGCCATGTAAATGTTGTACTGCTTAAAAACAAAGCAAGACACTGAGACTAAATCTACGCGTGCTCATGAAGAAAAAAATCAGCATCCTCCTCATCTTCTCAAACAGCTCTCCCCTGAGAGTGAGTGTTTTGGAAGCTGATAGATATTATTGCAGAATGCTGCAATGAGTGATAGAATATGTGCAGCTGCTTTAATTCTGTATTATTTTCTACACCAACTGAAAAATGACCGTGTCTGGATTTGCTGTCAGTTTGTGATGAGCGAGCTGCGCAGCGGTGGCTACTGTGGAGCCCCATTATCATCTCTGTCTTACATTAAAGTGGATTATCACCCTCTTTATTTCAGAGACCAGTGAAGGCTGTGCTACCCTATCAACCCCTCCACTTTAACAGGTTTCTCCTCTGTGTCAGCCTCAAAAACGAGATTTCGGAGTGAAACAAGTGTCAGAGACAACCCCTTGCAGCAGTTTTTGTTTTGTTTTTCCGCCCAGAGCTTTTCTCTCCCTCCCATCCTGAAGCCGCTGATGTCTGAGAGATTTTCGTGACGGATGTATTTCCTCCACTGACATGACAAAGAACAAATTCACCCTTGGAACACTGATTAGATACAACTTAACAGGCTGATAAATTATTACATGTTCTTTAGAGTTTTTTTTTTAATCATATTTATATATATTATACATTTTTTATGTTTCAATATCACTTACACATGAAAAGAGGCAACACCCATTGAATCTACATGTAAATCAAATACTGCTGCAACCCTGTAGTGTAGATATGGAAATAGCGACAGGTATTCTTGGTAGTCAGGCATGCGTATGTTTGAAATTTTCTGTAAAGCACACTCCGTTTCATCCATCCCTTTTTTCCTTTGCACCCATTTTTCATGTTGAAAAGAGAAGATGAATAAAGACTTAAGAGGAAAAAAATTTAGTCCCTTAACCCCTTCAATATCACTCACACACAGCATTAACCATTTTGAGAGATCATGAGCGTCACGGGCCTGTGATTCACTGCCACAGTTGCGAAGCTATGACCGATCAATCGATGTTGTTGGGGCAAACAGGCCAGTGGCCAAAATATTAGAAATAGATTTCCACGATTAGATGAGTAGAGCAATGAGAACTGCCTGAGAGGTAGAGACCTTGGTAAGAAGCAACAAATCTATAAACATTACAAAACGAACTTTAATCCATCAAAGGTGGAGAACCGGAGCTTTTGACTACACTTAACTCTTTCGCCAAAGCCAAATGCCAAATGAGATCATATGTTCACATCGGGCCACGCTCAGCAACCGGAAGTGCAGCATCGCCACCTATAGGCCAGAACGGCAACAACACTCGACAGAGCTCCACTAACAGCTGCCCTCCGCACAGTCTCCACTCATCCTGCACACACACATTGTGCCCGCAAACACTGCCTTCAGAATCAATTCCTCACACAACACAGGCTACATAACAGTTCATTACAGTTCAATTACCAGTGCATGTTCAATAGCGAGCCCATTACAGGGGAAAAAGTTTCAACCTCACTGCCAAGAGAGCAGGAGAGCAAGTATGACATTTTAACGATGCTATTAAAGATGAGCGAGAGTTGAGAACAAACAAATAAATTAAAGCCGACTGTGATGACCTCTGTTAAATGAAAAAGGGAGGGAAAAAGTGGGAGCCAGCAAGTTTTGACATTAGTGTAAGTAATGAGGAAGCTGGTTTCTAATTGTATTGATCAGTTGCACCTCATTACCCAGACATGCCATTTATCTCACTAAGATCCATAACATCATTATGATCTCTGTTGATCACATATTACCAGCACAATACTTAAAAACTACATAATGAATGGAGATCTGCTTGGGTTTTTTTTCCTCCCTTTTAGTCAAACAGGTAGTTCAGCTTTGCGCTCCCTTTGATTGCAATTCTCCTGAGAGACAGGCTGCAGGGGTGAAAGACTCTGCTGTAAATAATTAGGTCACACACTTGACATCTCTTCCCCTTGAAATTATTTAAGCAAGCACTTCTGGAATAAACAGAAAGTTTACTTTTCTGTCAGATTTGATTTTCTTTTTTCTCCATTTTCAGCAGACTTTTTTCTCCCTTCACTCTCCTGAATTCCCCAGATCCGACAGTCGGCCTCCCAAGGAGGAAACCCCGGCACTTGCTTCAGGTTTCATCAGATGAAATTTGACTAGGTGGAAGGAACATAAAGGGAAGGACTGAAATGACAAAAAAAAAAACACTTCCTGAACAGTTTGATAACATCTGTGCAAATATTCTACAGAGGACCTTTCAAACATTTAACATCTCTTGCAGCAGTTTTACATAGAAATCATAGCCAGTCACAAAAATTAAGGCATTTTTATTCAATTACACAAAGACTTTTAAAAGGCATATCAATCTTGATTTTCTGTAATTAGCTCTGTGCATTTACAATGTCCAATATGTGAACTCAAACAGCATAAAATCTCTGGTTTGAATTGAAAAATGAAATAATTTTCTTTTAGTAGGAATGTTTCCCCCCTGCAGGAAAATATGCTTTTAAAAGAGGCACCACAATGTCTCACATACTTCACTTTTCAAAAAGCCCCATTTCACATCCAAGGTGGATATCGATATCATACTTTATACATCATCTGGAAGAACGGAAAGGCTTCGTTTCCATCTTCGTTTCCATCTCCGTTTCCAACAGAATTATGGAGTCTTTTGTACATTTGATGAAATGAGGTGCAATAAAAAGTCACTCGAGCCCCCGGCAGCACATTATAACAACCTATAATCAGTTCTCATTTTGTCTCATTACGCACAACAGTATTCGCATGAACATACAGTTGTCAGACTACTAATCACTTATCACACTTGGATCTTTTGCATTCACCCAGTCATTTAAGGAAAGCAATTACATGTTCATAGAAATGTAGGCACACATCTACTCAATTTTCTGGCCGTCTTGTAAAGTGACTATTTGCAACCTTATTACTTTTTTTGCACACAAGCTTGTTTATGTCACATGTTTTGAGAGATGATTTACTCCAACACAGTTGAGATGTTTGAAATTAGGCCGTTGTGGTGCTCAAAGTCTCACAAATGGCATTTAAAAAACTTATGCCCATAATGGGAATAGTGAGGTTTTGCCTCAAGCACAGATGGTGAACGACATGAAACTATGGGGACCATCCAGGCTTTAGGCCAACTTCTGCCCTTTGTGTGGGCAGGTAGGCTGTTTGGATGGTGATGTGGAAAGACAACAGGCCAAACATGATGAGCACAATGCCTCATGATGGCTGGGTCCTTGAATAAAGATGTCCCAGTTATTTTGAGTCCGTGCAGACATGGAGAGGTTTCAGAGGAACCATCTTCATTGTAAACTGTAACAGGAAAAGCAAGTGATATTGAGGCATGGTTGAAAACCTGTAAGGGTGGAAAAAAAAAACACGTTTTCACAATTTGGGTCTTTATCCTTCAAATGCACAATGATGCTAATCCATGCTAATATTGTCAATTTTGAATAAAAATCTCCAGTCCACTCACTGTTGTGTGTGCCTGCTTGTGCACACATGTGTGTGCGTGCGTGAGCATTTGACGAGGCATTTGAAAAAAGATAGGCTTGCGTATTAGGAAAAATGCTAATCCAATGTTGTAAATTTCAGTAAATATATCCTAACTATCCGCTAGCTGTTTTCTGTGTGTGTGTGTGTGTGTGTGTGTGTGTGTGTGTGTGTGTGTGTGTGTGTGTGTGTGTGGGGCAAAAGTATTCATAAACAGTCCTGGTAAACAAACAAATTGAATCAGATCAACACAGATCTACTGCAGCCATTCAGCAACAAGGGTCTGAGCTACACCATGATAGGAATTA
>CAAKHG010011710.1:1623-12463 GCA_901007715.1 Dactylopterus volitans | reverse complement strand
GTTGGTTGGGGGGGGGGGGGGGGGGGGAAAAAAAAAAAAAAAAAAAAAGCCTTTGTATGGTTGCGGGCAGCCGAGCGCCGTGGTCTGAGCGCGGTGCAGATGTGGCGCGCTGCTTTGTGTGTGTGACAGGGGTCGTGTTTTTCCCGCGGCGCCGCTCGGCGTTCCCGGCTGCGAGCGGCTGTTCTCTCCGCATTGTTACACAAAGCAGACGGCTACACGCGCGAGGAGGCCGCTTTGCATCGGGGCCTCGACTGTACCGCATGCAAATGTCGGGAGTAAATGTGTATCAAGGGGCAACCCTGTATTCAAAAGCTGCCACGGAGCTGAAGGATTCTGACACGTTTATGGAGAAATACACTGCTCCTCTTGTTTATTTTTGGCATGCTGGACGGCATGTTCCGACGGGGCAAAACTCAATTGCACCATACTAAAACCCTTTAAAAGGGCAAATGCGTCCAATCACAGGCTCTATAAAGCCATTTTATGAGGGCTTTTATTGGGTAATTTGGAGAGGCTGTGCCACTTGTACAGTCTGGCCGGTCAGCGCCTTTCCTCACCTGCCGGTCCGGCGGGGAAGTTCTTGAGGGAAGGCCTCTCCACCACGGTGTAGGAGTCCCCCACCACAAACACCTTGTAGAGCACTGCGTTGTGGTTGATGAAGCTCTGGATCACACACGGAGGCTTCACGTCCTTCAGGTCCTCCTCGCTGAAGATGATGGCCATCTGTCGGCAGGACTTAACGTAAACGCCACTTAAACGGGCATCACGTGAAACATTTCCGCACTCGAACGTCCAAAACATCTGCTACCGAGTCGTGCTCGAACATTCTCGCAAATCTTTTTCGACAGGGAAATCCATCATTTTACTCAAAATAAGATGTTTCAATTAGTTGTCTGTCAACTACGTTGTATCGCCTTTACTCCCCCAGAGTGTGTAAAATGCAGTATTTATCCAAGGGAGACGAACCCTATTGATTTTGAAATATTACATTTACTGTGTTGAGTTATGAGGTGGATTCATACAATACTATAACACTACAAATATGTTTGTCATGCTCTGAACGTTATTTTTAGTGATTGCTCTCAAAATGAACAACCCTGTGACTGAATCTGCATCATAATGCTGACCTGCTACTACCCACGCTAGCTGTTGGTGGACTCATCCAGTGGGAAGTAAGCTAGGTCACGTTATGCTGACTGACGCTACTGGCGGCAATTCCATTAAAATTAACTGACATATTGCGAAATAAAAGTCAGACTCGTCGTCAATGGAGGCCGTTCACAAATGAAGACTCCCATGATCCCACACTGCGTCACAACGTCAAGCTACATATTTTGTTATTGTTTGGATTGGATTAAAATCGATTAGATTAGATTGATTAGATTGAGTATCATAGAAAATACTGTGCGTTTAAAATGTGGAAAAATATTAATCTGGACAAATCTAAAAAAAAAAAAAAAAAAAAAAATCTAACCGTGCCGATGACGTGTGCGCGCAGGAATGAAGCCGATCTGGCCACAATGACTAAAACTGAGTGGATTGATTTCAGCTGACACATACACACGCATGGGGTACGGCGTTTATCTGTTTGGACTACAGTTATATGACAATCCTGTGACGGGACAAGTGTTACTGCTTGCACAAAGCAAACAGCGGGGAGGGTTTGTGTGACCTCTGAGCTCCGCGGCCTCTTACCTCGTGGGAGTTGGTTCCGTGAGCCACCCGTGTTTTGCAAACTGAGGAAGAAAATGAAGGCAAAGACACACAGGCGGAGAATTCAGAGAGCGGCAGTACAGTGCAAAACATTTCTCAAGTTGCACTTTGAGACAGAATTGTGGTATAAATCTATAAACGGGTTGAAAATAAAAACATTTACTTGTGTTCCAGCACCACTGCACGACCGAGAGGTGGAAAAAATAACTTACTGAAGGGGAATGTGAGTCCGTGCTTCCTGATCTGCTCCAGCACATCTGGGCTGCACTCGGTGTTCAGCACCATGAATGGAGGAGAGCAGATCCTCTCATCTAAAAACACCAACCATGAAAGCCATGAGGGTTACAAAAAAAAAAAAAAAGGAAAAGAAAAAAGTCTTCAAGCCAAACACCCACACATAAATTCTCAAATCCAAGACAGTTGCAGAAACATGTACAACGTTTTTGGTTTTTTCTTAACTTTTCTTTTTGAAATTCTACTCTTTGTTATCATTTGTACCCGGCTTCGAAAAATTAGGTCCGGCGCTGTGGGCAGATTCTCAAGACCTGTTTGACACGAGCGGCCCGCAAACACACAAATATCTTATTTTAACTTAATTTGGCTAAATAGTTATATTTATACTCCACTGCTGTGGCAGGTTTTGGACAACAAACACGACATTGGCTGTCTGAGGCCCGGGGGGACAAATGACGAATAGTTCAAATAATGAAAGCAGAAATCTGCTGGGCCCTTTTGCTCCTCCTAAACCAGTGCAAGCACACACACGCACGCAAGTACACACGCAAGTGCACACACAAGTGCGCATGCGCGCGCACACACACACACGCAAGCACACGCACGCATTTATGTTTCCATCACTTCAGACGAGGTTGCATGACTTACATTAATTTCCTGAACGCTGGCCTGACCTCAACATTCAACTTGGTCTTGGTACTAAAATGTTGTGTTTTACGTCATCTTGCTTTTTTTTTTTTTTTTTTTTTTGGAGGGGTCTAAAAAAGGGAAAACAAGTCCCCACATCGAAAGCGTGTGACAAGCTTAACACGCCAGCATAGTACGTACCAACATGCACACAAACAGGAAAATGCTGAAATACAGGAAGAAACGCAATCGCACAACGAACCGCAGGCGGCTCTCGCCCGCTGAGGACATGACAGACATTAGAGTCATCTGATACGTCACCCGACTGACACGGGAGACTGTCGGCTCACTGCTGCTCCTCGGCGCGGCCAAACAGGTGCAATCGCAAACAATAAACAAGGCCATAAGTTGATTAACCGCAACTCGGGGGCCAGACGAAATATTCCTCCCCGCTCTCATCTATCCTATCGTGTTTTTACATCACACTGGGATTGTTTACATCATCGGCCTGCATCACATCCTGTGCCGGCAGCTCGGTCGGGTTCCGATAAGGCTGGGAATAACAAGCATCCTGCAGCTCTGTCACACTTATCAGCGCTCAGGATGCGTCTATATTGATGCTGTGGCTTCTTTAATTTCCCCTCTACAGTAGGTAAATGGGGGTGATAAGGAAGCCGGTTGGAGATATCAACACAGGAAATCAGCCAGGGGGGCCAAATCTGAGCGCTGGCAAATTGCTAAAGACAAAAACACAATAGCAACGCGTTGATCTTTGTGTGCAGTGGGCCTCAGCAGTGGCGGGGCTTCGCTCCCCCGCTAGTGCTGAGGTCAGGGGAATCTCATTTGACTACATTAAGTTCAATACTGAGTGCTGAACCGTGGACTGGGCCCCACAAATGTCTGCGGCTCCCACAGCAGCCGGCGAGAGTGAAAAACACTTCGCCGAAGCAGAGGGTAAAAACTGTTTTTTTTTTAAAGTGCAAAACTCTCTTAACCTTCTTAAAATGATTTAAATTTCTCCATTTTTTTTTTTGCATGGGACCGACCAAAATATGCCCCGTCCTCAATGCCAGATGCTTGTTCGTTGCTCTATAACCTCTCCTTGTGCAGCTGGACATATTCCTGTTCTGGCTCTGCAAGCAGTCAGTTTTGGGAGCAGGAAGCCTTGCAGAGTTATTCATCACTCATCTCTGGGGCCGGCTACAAACATACTCGTCATACTGATGTTGTTTTACCAGGACAGGAATAGCAGTGTTTCTGGCAGGAAAAAATATGTCGCCTTTACATCACCGGGTTCCCAAAGAATGATGGCTTAAACAAAAAAAAACAAAAAAAAATCAAAAGACCCAGACGTTGTCAAACGAAAAACATTTGAAGCTAGAGTTTAAGGATTTATAATAAAGAGAGCAGGGGATGGTGGAGAGAATGTGTGACTAAGTTTGTTCAAGCATGTTTGGTTCTGGATGACTTTGGGAATAAGCGCGTTGGTGGGGTTGGGGTGGGTTGGGGATCAATCTCTGGCTCTGTCTAAACACTGCATGCTCGCAGCAGACCAAGCGGAGCCGAGGACGACGTTTACAGGTCTTGATGATGAGATCTTTTTTTCCTTTTTAAACGTTATTATCCAGTTACGTTGCTTTGCCACGCCCCCCTTCTTCTTTAATCTCATTTCCTTGCTGGTCCACTGTTGTTACATGGCATTCCTTCGTGCCAATAAACAAACTTATGCATTTATTGCAGCAATCAATCACCTTCCAAGTGCCTGAAAATGAGCACAAGTTGCTGGAACTCCGAATGGGCTGGTTATAACATTTAGAACATATTTGCTCTCTGCTTTGAGGCATACGCTGCACAGAACAACGGGGAGCCAAGTTACATTAAGCCTGCGCTGCTGTGCCGCTGTTTGGGTGCGAGGCCGGGCTCTCCTGTTGCTATTTACAGCATGTTTCCTAGAAACCCCAGCATCCTTTTGCTTTCAATATTTTAAAATGAACTCCAAACATGGCTTTGCCCTGAGAGTAATGAAATGTCCAATATTACGCTCTAAGAAGCTTAACAGTTCTCCATTGGTCGCCATTGATGAAATGTTTATTACCTAATGATTTGGAAGAAGAGGAGCAATCCTTGGCTCCACTGACTAGAACTTGAGTGTCTGCGGTTTTAAGTCTAGCACTGTTTGTCTCTTTCACGCTGTAACTTTGATTAAATATTGAACTCTTGCATAAACGGGACACTTGTTCTGTTGGTCCGTGCAGAAGTGTGGATTAATGCTGGGACGGGGACCTCAGGAAAGCCTGGTTATACAAATTAACCCGTGACGGTTTCAGTTTTATCTAGTGGAATCTATTTGCCATCAGAAGAGCTCTTTCATTCTGAGCTGGAAAGAAATAAGTCATTAAGAGAGTCTTTAATCTTATACAAGAGTTGACTTGACGACGGTTTCTGCCCATCAAAACAGTCAACGACATCAAAACACAAGTACAAAGAGGAACCAGCAGATTCCACTTTGTAACAAAAACAGTTACAGGGTTCTGGCTCACTTAGTAAACACAAAACTGAGTTGAAAACGGACCCGTGCCAACTATGAACCAGCGACACCAATCCATTAGTGCTAATGTGGCCCTTGTCTGGCTATTTTTGATTCGGCGTGACCTTAAGCTGAGCTAATCCTTGCACTCGTGTTTATATCAATTCAAACAATTCATATCAGAACAGCTAAATGCACTGTGACTGAGACCATTTAACACGGAGACCACTTGAGCGATTAAAATAAGGTTGGGTTTTCCAGGGAAAGCACACCTCAAGTGTTTCCTCCCATTGAATACTACAGTACTCTGAGTCATGCAGACTGTGGAGCATGGCAGGCTCTCTACCGTCCTCTAGTTACTGGGTTGCCTTGGCAGCTGAGGCTGCTTCAGGACTCCATGGTCTCTGCTGATAAGAAGGAGGAAGTGGCTGTGCCTGCGAAAGCAAGCTTAACTTTATACTACCCAACTCAGTTCTCACACACAATTTTTTTTTTTTTTTTTTTTTTTTGCTGACAGAGTAATCATGTTGTTTTCTACAAAAGATACAAGTAGACGTGAAGGCTTACAGGACTTGCTTTTTGTCTTAAAACCCTTGGCATGCTTGTCAGTGTGCGAGTAGACAGCACCACTTTGCATTAATGGAAGCAGCGGCGGTGAAAAAAATCCAAAAAAAACCCCCCAAAAAAAACGAAGCTTCCTATAAGTGCACCGAGTGAGCCATCTCCCTCTGCAAACCAAACACAGAGCCAGACACAGTGATTCAGCTTATACGCTTTGTTACGTAACAGCCATCATGTCTGTTTGGATAAAAAAGACATCTTCTTGTGGCTCTATTTTAAGAAAGGACCGACACCGCCGAACCGCTGCAACACCTCTGATCTGCTGCTCTGACACCACGCTGCTGCCGCTGTCGCCGCCAGCGCCGCACGCACTCACTGACACTCGGTGAAGTCATGCTTTTGAAAGGTTAGGTTCCCTGCCATGTATGGGGGTAAAACAACTGTGGATGAGTCACAGGTGTGTTTACAGTACGAGTGGGTAGGGAATGTGCTCCCATCGTCACTGCATTTCTGTTAAAAGACGCTGCCTGCTGACTGAGCTCCAATAACGGGGTGGGGTGGGAGGGTGGGGTGTCGCTGGACCGACTCAAATGCAGGTTGTGAACCGTCTGCGGGGAACACAAGGTCACGCCAGGTTCACGCGGCGCGGAAATGGAAAGATGCTTTGTCGCGCAAGGGGCAGGAAAGAAATTATGATATCAGCCTCGCACACCACCGGCAAGAATTAAACATCTACTCGGAAGCACTGAGTAACATATTTCAAGTGAGGGGGCGACAGTGCCGTCATATGTTAGCCATTTGTCGCGTCTGGAAAAAAGACAGGGATCCTGCAGTCACCACAACCCTATTCTCTAAATAATATTTGACATGTTTAAAAACGTTAAAATCCCTTTAGTTCCTTAATCATTTTTGACACGCTCTGCTGCTGAGCATAGAGGAACACTTATGGTCCTGATCAGGATCCATGATTGTAGTTCTTTGCAGGCTTTGGCCCAACCTCGGGGGGGGAGGGAGGGTCAGGTGCGGTGTACTGAACAACTGATCGGCGTCATTGCTGAAGGTTTCAGAAAACGGCTCACACCACATTTACCGACTTTATCTCGGGCTTCCAACTGTATCAGACAGTCAAGTTTGCTCAGTTAGGTTGGCTGTGATAATGGCAACAACTGCACACACACAACATCACACCGCTGCCAGTGTTTGTTTGGGTTGCTATCTATAGCATGTTGGCTCAGATCATGAATTAAAAAAAAATAAAAACAAGTTCCCTGGTTCAACCTGCCCCTGTGATGACCTCTGCTGCATATAGACTGCAAGTGTGAGCATGCTGACGGACCGAGAGTTCTTACCTTGCATGCAGCTCTCTATCCTGTGGATGAGCTGGTAGGACTTGCAGCGGTCCAGCAGAGTTCGAATGGCCGGGAGGGGGTCAAGGACAATGGTCTCAGGGTGGGCATCGATGTAGTCCTGAAAAAAAAAAAAAACCCACACACACACACGCATTAAAATGCTGCATGACATTAATGTCAATCTGCACCCCCACCGTCCCCCCAACTAATACAACTAGCATTACAGTGGTACTCAATATCATGCACATTTGCTTATCTACTATGGAATTGAATTCTACTGAATTAATCAGAATCATGTTTTATGTCTATCAGAACAAAAATATTCAATCAAATAACAAAAACACTTATTTTCATTCTTTTAGGGGTCACTGTGACTGATAATAGTAATAAAACAAGCCTTCTTTTACAAGAGCAGTTACAAATGAAGCATTTGCATTCCAATGATAAATATGATATATATGAGTGTGTAAAAAATGTAAAAATGTCCACCATGTGTGGCACTTGCCATCACACACCACTAAGGCCATCATGATCATGCAATATTTGTTGCTGATTGTTACAACATTGCCATTAACCATTTAACTGTCCTTGTCTATTCATTTTCTGCCACTGTTATAATACAGGACTAATCATAGCTTTATATTTAAATTGATGTAGACACATAGTGCTCAGTGCCAACAAACCTCTCTTCTTCATTACGAGATGTAAATAAAAAATGATATTGCTACAAATTTGATAAACCGCCTCCTCCTCCGAATTATTGGGCTCTCCTTTTTCCTTTGGCTTCAAAAAGAAACGTGTTCACAGTGGTGCCCTGGCATTTGGCTTTGCAAATAAATGATCCACGCTAGCATCCGCATGCACGTCAAGTTATGGACAGCAGGGCAGAAACCCCACACGTCACGCAACATGGGTGCAACCAGATAGCGTCATTTGAAGAGCATGGCCGAGCGGCGGAGGGTGGAAAACGCAGTGAGTGCACAGTGATGGACGTATGACATTTGTTTCATGCCGAAAAAAAAAGAAAAAAAAAAAAAAAAACGCGGCTGGCATAAGTAATTTGCATCATGAAACAATTGTCGCAGCCGCACGCGCGCGCGCACACACACACACACACACACACACACACACACACACACACACACACACAAAAACAAAGGCAAACATATTGAAGTAGACAAAACACAAATATCAACATGCATCTAAAGGGTCAACATGGCTTTACCGTGTGCATGTGAGCTAGACAAAGCGTGACATGTATGCCGGCGGCTCTGTGTAGGTTACATCACTGCATGGCTGCACGGTCGGCAGTTAGGTCAGCGTGAGGTACGCCGTTTTACATAACAGCACGCCCCTTCTCTTCTAAGCTCTCCGCTGGCTCTGTCCCCACAACACCTCCTCTCCACTGTGCGGCTCTCCGCGCGCTCCACATTTCCATCTCTGCTCGGTGAATTTCTCTGCCAACCTTTTCCTTCCGAGCAATTTTTACTGACTCACAAACACTGTCAGGTGGAACTGGCCGGCCCGCGCTTCACACAAACAGGCTGCCTCCCTGCATCACGGTCCCTTAAAACGCTGTGATACAGCTTCCTGTATCTTATATTTATTTATACTGAAATGGAGCAACTGTGACTATGACCATACAATTTCCTCTGGGGTTAATGAGGTATTTCTGATCTGATTCTGGTGAAACTAAAACACATGCACTGTGATGTCACACACATACAGTGGAAGAAAAAAGCCCATTTGTGAACTGAACATGTGCACGCACACACGCGCACGCGCACACGCACACACACACACACACACACACCCCATGTAAACAAAAGCCTTTGGTTTGACAGGAAGGACCCATCTGTAGGATTTGCCTGGTTCTACCAGGCAATGCTGATCAAAGCAAGTTGAGCGATTATGTAAGTCAAAGTCATGCTGCCGCCAAAAAAATAAATCCACTAATCTTGCCGGAGTTTAGAGGAACACACTGCCGACATGGACTCACACTTGCTGCATTCCGCATGGCCGAAACAAAAATGCATTTAAAACACACACACAAGCACGGGGGTAAAGATGAACTCTGTCTAGCATGGAGGAAAAGAGCGAGACGCATGTCAGTGTGAGAGAACGGCTGTTGAGACTGCATATCTCCTACTCCAATTCGTTTGTCAGGACAGATCGGTTTCCACAGAGGAAAACTGTTCAAAGTCAGAGTCGGAGGGTATTCTAAAGAGAGGGCTGAATCTTCAGCTGCCAGCTATGTCTCTGGCTATAACACGGCACACATCAAACCTGAAGTGGCAAATGTGTGGGTTTTTTTTTTAACATTAATCTCAACCAGATGGAAGAGATCTACCACATCAGCTTTACTTACATCTGCTGTCAATCACAGACAGTACACATTTGCAGCGAGCTAAATTACTTAAAACAGTCACTGAATTACCATTGAATTTTAGGTGGCTCACAATGTCAAACAGACTAATGAAAGATAACCAGAACTACGGCACTGAAGCTGGATGCCTCTGCCAATCAGTGCTGCAGTTTGCATCCATCCACTGTATTAAATATATAAAAATGTTTTAAAAAAATGTAATGTCTTCCTAGTAGTCATTTGGCTGAGATTCAATTAGACATTCACCTGAAACTTTGCCATAATCGGTGCCAAAGAAATGGACATGCGCAGTGATCTTGACCTCTGACTTTCCAATCAGTTCCTCCTCGAGTCCAAACGAATTTGTGCCAAATTTGAAGAAATTAATTTCTGAGCATATCTTGGGGCAGATGGGATCTTAACCTTTAACCCCTGAAATCCAATCGGTTCACCCTTGACCCTGAGTTAGTTGACCTTTGTGACAAATTCCTTCGGACGTTCCTGAAATATTGTGTCACAGTGAAGTCGACCTTTAACTTTTAACACATTTCTCCAAAACTATAACCAGGAAGCGCTGGAGGAAAAACCCACAAATTCCATTTGCTCCCAGATGTGCTAGACATAAAGCTAACGCTTCAGGCCACTGGATCACCACAGCGTATCCCAGCCTGACATTTTGTTTTAAATAAGGAGCGACAGTATTTTGGAGAGGAAGGTTTCAGTCCATCTACCATGACAAAGATGATTTATGCTCAGAGCTGTGCGATTTCACAAACATGCCAAACCTTTATCATTCCTACATAAACGCAATTACAGATGACAACTGCGTTCAGATAAATATAGCCAAAACCAAAAAACAAGACAAGACAGGATTGAACAACACAGCTGAGCCCTTTATTTATCTGCTACCATTTCATTCAACCATCATCGACAATCAGATGAGATTCTACACATTTAATGGTAAATATCTTTAATAAAAGGAGATCCATTAACAAGCATGTCCACAACAACTTGATGGAAATAAGACGTGCAGGAACTTTTGATCGTGTTATTAATAATCAATATAGCATTTAAAATGTGAGGGTTTGTTATGTTAGAATTGCTTGATGCTGATCAGGATCACAGTTCCTCTGACTCATTCACAGAGAGAAATAGAGAGGGAGGGATGGGACAGAGAGGGAGAGAGGGACAGAGAGAGACAGAGAGGGAGAGAGAGAGGTAGAGAGAGACAGAGAGGGAGAGAGAGAGAGCAAGAGAGAAAGAAACAGAGAGAGAGCACAAGAGAGAGAGCACAAGAGAGACAGAGAGACAGAGAAACAGAGAGCAAGAGAGAGAGAAACAGAGAGCGAGAGAGCGGAAGGGAGAGAGAGTGAGGGACAGCGGAGGGAGGGGGGAGAGAGAGAAAGAGAGCGAGACAGAGAGAGAGCGAGAGCGAGAGAGAGAGAGAGAAATCACAAGTGCTAG
>CAAKHG010011703.1:0-13565 GCA_901007715.1 Dactylopterus volitans | reverse complement strand
TAGAGGGTGAGCTGTACTCCACTCTCTTACATTCTCCCTCTCTCTGTCCATCTCTCTCTCTCTCTCTCTCTCTGTCTCCCCCCCCCCCCTTCCCTCTCTCTCTCTGTTTCTCTCTAACACACACACAGACACACACACACACACACACACACTGCCATCTGTGGAACAGGTGTTCCTGTGACATCGTGAAACAAGTCAGAACAGGAACTGATGAAAAAAGTAAAGTCGTATTTCTGGATGATGGATGAGCAGAAACAGTCGACATTCATGCTGGAATCTTTCATTCATTTACTTTGACAAGTTAGTGTGAAGGAAAAAAGATGCATTCATGGTTAACAGATTAAACCAGAGCTATGACCAAAACACTGTATAATACTACGACGACAAATAATAATATTGATAATAATGACAACATGATTCTGGTGATGTGAGTGTAGATGACCTGGAGGACTGCATAGAGAGAAGAAAGCTCAGATCCATTTGTAGGAGAGGAGATGCAGAGTCTGTGACATACTTCAATAGACTATAAATGCAGAGCCCGGTGGATCATGGGAAATCCCCTGGCAGTCTCGACCTATAGCAGCATCACTGAGACTGAGCAGCTGAGCTACGAGCTCTGTCAAAAGGGAGAATTTGAAGTCAACCCTTAAACATCAAGAGGGCATCTGGCTCCTTGGACTGAAATGGGAAGAAGATACCACAGAGGAGGCGGAGCCTGATAAGGGTAAGCCCTGTCTGCGTTCTGCTTTTGGAAACTGTAGGAACCACAAGTAACCCTAAACTCTGGGAGCACAGGGCTCTAATGGTGATAGAGTGCTATGAGACCTCCGTAGGTGAGGGGAAAGATCTTGAGTTCTGTTCTAGATTTGACAGGAAGCCAGTTAGGAGAAGCTTAAATGGCAGAACTTTTATGTCCAGAGACGATTCTGTAGAAGAACTATCAATATCAATATTCAATTGTGTCATATGCCTGAACAAGGTCAAAGTTGAGGTCAAAGAAGTGGGTGGTTGTTTTTTTTTTACACTGAGCGAAGCCAGTTGAGTCGAGTACTGAGAGAAATACAGTGCTGAGGCATCATTGTCAGCAACCACATGAATATTAAAATCACCTACTATGATGAGTGTCCGAACTCAGAACTGAAGCTGAGAAACGCTGGATGAGACAGACTACGGGGGATTTGGTTTTGATCTGGGCTGACTGATCATGTTGAGACAGAGGTGGCTGTAGCTCCACCTCCTCGTCCAGTGTCTCCAGGCATATGAGTATCAATTCATCAAAACTAATATAGTCTTCATGGCTCAGCAGGTTTCAGTCAGAGTAAATCAGAGTACAGAGTAAATCTAAATGATAATCAGATGCTGGATCATTCATTCGTCCAGTTTTGGATGCAGAAGATCTAATGTTGAGGAGCCACCTTGAATTCTCTCACAGACCTGATTCAGGTCCACCCTGCACCATGTTCCAGGTCTGGTATTTGGCTTGACACGGTTTGTCTCTCTTCTTGGTCCCCTAATCAACTAATTTCCTGCAGGTTCCTTCATGACCTGGTCTCACCTCTACCTGCTTGTCTCTTGCACTCACTCTGCTGCTGCCTCCCTTTGACTGATCTGATTGCTCCCTTTAATGAAATACATCCTAAACTAAGATTGTTTTTGTGTTGTCACTGTGAATCAGGCTTGTAACATCATGGAGGCCCGTCCATAGTTTCAGTACGCTGTTTGGTCGGTTTCTCCTTTGTGGCGGCTGCTGATTTGCATTCCCCTCCCTTGAAAGCGATGCAAGGTTGTTGAGCTGTTTGTGTTAATGTCAGAACTTCAGTTACCTGGTTGGATCAGCGTGACGGTTTCAGGTGGACATTTGTCTTTACAATGGTTCGCTCTTCTGTTATTTTGCCTTTGTTATTTTCAGGGTTAACCCCATTTGCGAGTGCTATAATTTTCTGGCAGATGCCCTCTCCAGGTTGTGAGTGTACTTTCTAAATGGTCCATTAATTGCTACATTAATTGGTCCGGTTCTTATGACAGTAACTGCAGTCATGACAGCAGATTGACGGTCAACACGGTGTGTTCCTGAGGCTTCGTACACCATCAGTGCTGACAGCTACATCCCAGCGGTCACTGTCAGTGTCGACTCATGAGAGTCTGCAGTGGTAAAGGAAGTTTCTGGATGCTTCAGTGAAGCAATTGTGCCAAATTACACTTGAATCTATACACAACGATATATACAATACAAAAATTAAAGTTTTAGTGCACTAAAATGGCAACCTTCAGGAGAACTGATGTTGTCAAATTTGTCTATCAAGAAACACTTTATCCATCAGTTCTAATTACTATCAGTTATAGTTTGTTGCATCTGTCACGCAGCTTTAGTTACTTTTCAGATGCAGACAGCAAACGATGACATTTGGGCACCTAGAGCAGAAGTACCAGAACATAGCATGTACGATGAATAACGCTACTTACAGGTCAATCACATTACTCAGCATATAGGGAAACATCCTGTATGTGGACTCATCTGCTCAGATTGCTATGAATCTGGCTGACATCATCTTGTCCGTGCTTCGGTTACTGGTGCCCCACCAGCTCATCCAATGGGTCATCTAGAAAAACCTGAACAACCCTCAAAACTGCACAACAATACATTAGGTTCTTCCTAAACTTCCCATCGTCCCGAGGCTATGCCGGCCTGTCGCTCTGTTCCTGCAGAGGATTAATGCTGACCCTCCTGATGACACCCATCAGTTGTCCATGTGGTGTCAATGCTGCCATGTGGACAGAACGTATGAGTAGCAGAACAAACTCTATAGTGCTTCATATCAACGTAGTTTTCCTCAGAGCATTTGATTTGATTTTCCCCTTTATACATGCTCTCCGGGTACTCCGGCTTCCTCCCCGTGTCTGCGTGGGTTCTCTCCGGGTACTCCGGCTTCCTCCCCGCGTCTGCGTGGGTTCTCTCCGGGTACTCCGGCTTCCTCCCACCTCCAAAAGCATGCTGAGGTTACCTGGCTCCTCTAAATTGCCCGTAGGTGTGTGTGCGAGTGTGAGTGGTTGTCTGTCCTTCATGTGGCCCTGCCATGAGCGGGCCACTGGACAAGGGGGGGCCCCGCCGCTCGCCCCTTGTCAGCTGGGATCGGCTCCAGCACAACCACCACCCAGAACCGGAATGAGCCGAAGACCATGAGATGAGATGAGATGAAACAAATGAATTGCTCCTCTGCATAGCCATGTTGGACTCGCCTCATTTAGTAATAAATGGAACAAATGTGTTTGTAGTGGAAAAAGCCACCGATGTGTTAAAACTTTCTGGGTGATAAAAGACATGCTCTTGGTGGGGTCATGTTGTTTCCACTTTCGGACTGTTAAGCTCATGAAAACAATGAATAACATCTTTTCGACTTGTGAAACAAGACCATCCGAGGAGGACATGAATGTTGATGCTCCACGGACGACGAGTTGATGTTGCAGTTCATAAGAAAAACTGTCTTGAAAATTTATATGATTTCTGAAATTCAGAAATAATGATCATCACCATTCAGCGGTTTGGTTCAGGTTGGACAGTGAAACCCCTCCGTCCACTGCTGGTCAGCTTTCAGGTTTTGAAAAAAGGCATTCCTCAGGTTGCCATGGTGAAGGCTGAATGGCATCATCTGGGTGAAGATCTCAGCTCCATCCTCCCCTCCTCTTCCATCTCCTCTCATCCTCTACTCACCCTGCTCCCCTCCCTTACTTCCTCTCCTCTTCTTTGTCCTCATAACGCCCCACCTCCACCACCACCACCATCCACCATCCTCCACTCTGCTGCTAAACCAATGGGAGTGTGCCAGTCTGAGCCACTTCAAAGGCTTCAGCTGATCTCTGCTTTTATCTGCCAGAGAGGGAGATAAGAGAGGAGAGGAGATGAGGAGGAAAGAGACAAGGAGAGAGGACATGAGGAGAAAGGAGAGAGAGGATGGTTTGGTTTTAAACGTCCCTTTATTAAATCATCGCAAGGAGAAACTACATCAATATCATAAACAAGCAAAAAACAACCGCATGACCACTCCCCCCACCCCTAAATGCCCCCCATCCACCCAAGAGCCCACACACCTGTCCATCCTGTCCATTACTTGGCAGGATGCGAATTCCACCCTCAGATGCGGTGCTGCTCAAAAACCAGCACTGGATCCACACGCCGAGAATTCTGGGCCCTGTTCCTGCACGTCACCCAGAGCGCCAACTTGGGAGAACCAGAGAAAAAAATTCAACAAGTCCTAACAGACTTTGCTGAGTTTTCTTAGCTGAATAACAAAGAGTTCTCCCTCAACCCAGGATCAACGAGGGCTTTGTATCTGTTTGTAGCTACTGTCCAATGAATGATCCTCCACTGCCGTTTTTCAGGCAGCTTATACAGGGAACACCAGCTGCCTTTTAGGGAAAAGTCCGGGCCACAAAAATCAGTCCATCTCGACTCCCCAACACCAGACAAAGACTGGAGATTAAGGACTTGGACACAGGTCTGATGAAGCTCCTTCTTTTCAATATTCTGAAAATTATCCAGATGTGGTGTTGTGAGGGACAGCAGCTGACCCCTCCTTCTCACCTTCCCACCACGCTGCAACAGTATGGGAAACAAACAGAGAGGGCAAGCCATAATCACTACCCTGGTCACAAAGTTTGGTCTCTCACAAATGCTCTTAGACGTCGTGGCAGAGCAACAAAGACCTCTTCCAGCAACCTGTTCATCGGTCTGATAGAGGTGATTTTGCCTGTCCCCTCAGGACATCAGCATTGTTGTGCTCGGAGCTGGAAGCCTCGCACGGGGCACCATTTGCTCACAATGTCAAGCAGTGGTGATATCATAGGCTTTGCACACAGGCCTCATAAATGTTGTGCTTTAACATTATTATTATTATTATCATTCATTCATTCACTGTCTTCCACTTATTCCGGCTATTCCGGGTCGTGGTCGTGCTGGAGCCGATCCCAGCTGTCGAATGGGCGAACGGCGGGGTACAAACACCCTGGACGAGACGCCAGCTCATCTCAGGGCCACATGAAGACATACAACCACTCACACTCACACACACACACCTAGAGAGCATGCGAACTCCACATAGAAAGACCCCAGGCTGGGAGTCGAACCTGCGACCTTCTTGCTATGAGGCACCGTGTCGCCCATTATTATTATCAACATTTGTAAAAAATTTAATTTTGAGATTATTAACATTTACTATGAAAGAATAATAGGATTTACTTTTACATTAAATCCACCTCGGGGCACCAGATAACCAATGTTACTAATCAGTCTCAAGAAAGTTATTCCATTAACACATAACTTCATTAATAATCAAGTTAATAAAGTAATTTGATTTAGTTATGAACACGAGCACAAATGAAGGATTTGGGAGTTCTCGCAGAGAAGACGCTGGCCAATCAACAGACAAAAGAAGTTTATTGAACATCAAAAGAAAGTGAAACAACAAACATAAATCTAACCAAGCTACAAAACTGCTATGTACTGTGTGTGTGTGTGTGCGTGCGTGCGTGCGTGCGTGCGTGCGTGTGTGTGCATTAAGATTGCCATCAAGGCTGACCAACGTGACGTGGGTGAAGGGGATCAGGGGCGTGACCCTTCTGTTCACTGCTGAGTCACCAGATACTCAACTGACCAATCAGATGGCGAATGACAGACTAAACAACAAGCTCCAGTAATATTGAATTGGATCAATACACACATTGGTCAAGTTGATAACTGTGCTTAGTCAAATGCAGATGAGGTCAGCTGACTCGGCCCAGTTCGTTACCAGGTCACATGAATGAGAAAGATGCCGCTGATGTGCTGGTTTGCAGGTCTGCGGTTTGGTTGGCTGCAGAGTCCAGTTGGTTGGCCTGGAAGTCCTGGTCCCGGTTGGAGTCTTGTGTCCTTGGTTCTCATGGTGAAGTTACTTTCCACCAGGAGAACCACAGTCTCTCTGTGGCTCAACTGGTAGACCTTGTGTGGTGCCAGTGGTGCTGGTCTTGTCCTTTGGTAGGCACTCGTGTGGCTACCAGGGCTTGGTCCAGTGGAGGCCTCTGCCTTATGCAGGCCTCATGGAAGGTTGAAGCAGCAGCTGAGGAGCTGCTGCAGAGCTGATAAGAGCGAAGAGAGGAAGAGCATGGAGCTAAGAAGAAGCCAAGAGAAGATTGGGGGAGAAGGGTGCATCTTCTCTACATATGGCCTGGTGACCTCAGGGTTCCAGGCCATATAGTAGCCAATGGAAGCTGGAGTTGGAGTTTTCACATCCAAGTTTCAAAGTTTGAGGACTGATGGGAGATTGTGTTCAATGGCTCTCCTTTGTCTGGAGAGCAAAGGAAGCCACGCGGTCTTGTCCTACATTTTTTATGGACCATGGCACAACAGTATCAATCGGTGACCCAGTTCGGTCCAGCTGGCCTCTCTAAGTCTCGTCCACATGCTGGTAGACTGAAGGGCTTGAGGCACAGTGGTAAAAAAAAAAAAATCTTTGTCCTGTCGGCAGTCTGAATGAGACCATTTTGGACTGCAAAGTCTTAAGTGCCTGCCCTCCTTCAGCAACAGGCAGGAGGAGGATTCCAGCCTTGACCCAGTGTTTACTGGACCAGAAAAAGTCCAGGATGGCCCCCCGGATGTCCTCTATAATGTCCCTCAGTGGTTTTAAAGCAATTAGGCTCTGTCAGGGAGTCAAGGTGACAAAGTTATGCGCAACCTGAACTCTGCCCCTATACGACATCTGGGGTAGCAACCATTTCCAATTAGACAACTGAGCACCCACTTTCTCATTAACTACATCCCAGGTTTTGAATAAAAACCATCAGTTCCCAAAAAAAAAACCCAAACCCCTCAGCCCCGCTCTAGTCCTCCAGGCAGACCTGGCATCGCCAGATCCCTCCATTGACACAACCAAAGTGCCTCAGTTTTTTCCCAGTTCACCTCTGCTGGTGCTGCCTTCGCACACAGGGACAGGGTGTCCTGCAGACACTGAACAGCCTCCTGACTGGACACTAAAATATTTACATGATCCGCATTTGCAGAAAGGGTTGGGGGACATTAAAGACCACAGACTATGCAAAATTGCAATACCAGGCAGAAATGGGACAGCCTCAGTCCCGCCTCCATCTTCAGGAAACCAAGCCAAGACACAAACTCATCACCAAAATCAAAAGCCCTGCATTTACATTATGAGATTTACACTGTCAATGCTATTGATGAGAAAAACATTGTCCACCATCATCCTGTCCATCCTTGTTCACATTAACTCTGAGTCATATGTATGATACTTCCCTCGATACAGAGCAAACCAGCTGGCCTCCAGCTATCTCTGTCTCTCTGTCTGTGTCTCTCTCTCTGTCTGTGTCTCTCTCTCTCTGTCTGTGTCTCTCTGTCTGTGTCTCTCTCTCTCTGTCTCTCTCTTTCTGTCTGTCTGTCTGTCTCTCTCTCTCTGTCTGTCTGTCTTAGTCTCTCTCTGTCTCTCTCTCTCTCTCTGTCTGTCTTAGTCTCTCTCTGTCTCTCTCTCTCTGTCTGTCTGTGTCTCTCTCTCTGTCTGTGTCTCTCTCTCTCTCTCTCTGTCTCTCTCTTTCTGTCTGTCTCTCTCTCTCTCTCTGTCTGTCTTAGTCTCTCTCTGTCTCTCTCTCTCTGTCTGTCTGTGTCTCTCTCTCTCTGTCTCTCAGTTAGCAGACGTCCCTTCACCTCTTCAGAAAACGATCACATATTTGCATTAGCAGGTGGTGTAATAAGAACAGTTAATCCTGCACTGAAGTTCGTTCCATGACTGAGACTGTGAGAGCCCCCCTTGCCCAGAAACCCCAGTCTGCCTCATCAAATGTACTCCTAAGTGTTTCTTGTAAGACAAACACATGAAGCCCTTTCTGGTTTGAGATCTCAGAGATTAATTTGTGTTTCTGCAGATCCCCCCATCAACTGAAGATCAAAGATCCTGAGGTTTTTCATGGAAACATCAGAAAAGACTGCAGACAAGCAGAAACAAGCGGAGAACATCAGATAGAACCACCGAGTGAAGCATGATTTCCCCTCTTTGTCTTCTTATCAGTTTTACCTTTTCTCAAAGTGATGATGTGCTTTTTAAGACAGAAACTCTTTTCTTCATCCAAAAGGTCAAAACCAACCTGTCTCGTCAGAAAATCAACAGATGGAGTGAATTTCTCGGTGTCTCTGAAATAATCGCTCACATTTACTCATTTTTGGTTCGTAAAGCTCTATTCTCTACTGAGAATAGAGATCTGTACTCTCAGCAATAGATACATAATCCGACTATGTAATCTCCTACAAATGAAGCCTGGCTGGTGTTCATCTGACCTTCACTGACAGTCACCTCCTTACAAGGAGGACCCGAGGAAGCTGCTCCTTCATCAATTTCAGCCAAATGTGTTTTTTCATTTATGTCTCCAAATGGAAGGTGTTTGGGTTCTGAAAACTACAGATTCCTGCTGCTTTGGAGGCTCCACCACATTACTGTCTGAAAGTGAACCACCGTTACATGCTGCCATGTTTCCGTGAGTGGCTGTAGACTCTCCTGCCATGGCCCTGAGACATGGTGCACGCCCCCACTAAACACTCAAAACGCTTATGTCCAACATCTCCACGTTCAAAACGTTTCATCTGTCCCGAGCTCACATGCACCATGTAAAAGCCGTCACCATGTTTAAAATGGGAATGGCACCTCCAGAGTCTGTGTGAAGCGGGGGCGGGTGCCTCCTCAGAGACTGCACATGCTGCACATGTTGGGGGTCTTTACACCTCAAACAAATGGAATTCATTCCCCAACAGTTCATTTGGAATGAAGGGCAGAACACCTGAGAACACGGAACACCATTCCTGTGGAGGAAACCGGCAGTGGGGGAAACTGCACAAATAGATCCCTGATGATGATCCCTGTTGCTTTCAATCAGCTGATGAACCAGAGGCACAAACAACCACAGAGGCTGGTCATGGCCTACCTGCTTGCAGACAGTCAACAGAACGTCCTAGATGGTAACGGTACTGTCCGGAGGGACTATCACACTCCCTGTGGGACAGACAGAGGTGGCATTTCCAAGGACGCCATTCCTCCTGAAACACCCAACAGCAACGCCAGCAATCACATTCAGGAGCAAAGATGAATGAAAAGATACCAAACGGCTTACTTAACCGTGGAGTTAGAAAATGCAGCTAGAATCGGTGGAAGAAACAGTTGGGAAACAGGGAGAAAGAGACAAAAGGAGGACGGGTTTGGTTTTCAAAATCCCTGTATTGAACAATTACAAAAATGAATAGACAAAGAATACAGATTAAAACTGTCAAACCCAGAATCATATATCTCAATCAGAAGCTAAGATTAAACTTATCATCATTCCTACAGATGACTAAACCCCACCAGCAGCCTGTAGTAGGTGTGTCCCAGCCTCGGTCTGGCGTTCAGCAGAAGGTTTCTCCACTGGTGACACACTGCCAGCTCCCTGAGCCTTGTTCTTGCACGTCAGCAAAATGGCTAACTTGGTAGAGCTGGATATAAAGTTGAACACTCTGTGTATAGTATTTTTTTCAGAAAAGTATTTTGGACCACAAATAAACAAATCTTAAGAAAAAAAACCCCAAACTTCTGAAACCATCTTTTTAAGAGCTGGTACAGAGTTGATGCCCGATGACACTGAACAAATAAGGTTGTCAAAGTCTCATTCCGAGTGCAGAGAGAACGTTCCTCTCCCACCTCTGGATCCAGGTGTGTTCTCCAGGTGTATCTGTTCTTAGCTGTTGCATGATCCACAATTCTCAAGTTATTTTAGTGATTTTTGCAACTTCCCAAACTTAATAAGATTCACACAAGAGAATAAACTGGATTTTTACTCAGTGATTCAGATGATTTTCTTTGTTTTATCTCCTTTATTTTCAGAGTAAGTTGAACATTTGGTTCGTCCATTAGGTAAAAAAAAACCTTGAAAAATACAAATGAAACCCAACATTGTAACTTCAATTTAGAACAAATTATAAGTACTGTAATTTAACTCAAGAATGAATAAGGAATACAAAATAGCACATGATATGTAGCCTTGTTCATATCTTTACACAGACGAACCTAAAGTAATCAAAGTGATTTGATCTAATTTTACCTTAAATTTTTAAAGAATGTAAAATAATTGCTTTTTTAAAGTAGATTCACATTAAGGCAGGCAACCTCAGTGAAATTAAATTGATATTAAATCAATCATGTTTTAAACCGAGTTGACCCGAACCCAGGCCAAGGAGGAGGCCTACAGCCGTGGGGACCGTGCTCTGTTCAAGCAGGCCAGGAACGAGCTGAACAGGGAGATCAGAGCAGCTAAGAGAAACCACGGTGTGAGGCTGGAGAGCTCTCGCTCAGCGAATGATCCTTCGGGCCTGCAGAACATCACCAACTACAGGAGACCATCCCCCCATCCTGTGGAGAACCCCAGACTGGCCAACGACCTCAACTCCTTCTGCTGCAGGTTTTAAAAACACCCATTCACACCTCTCCCTGAAACAATGGGTCCACCCGCAGCACCTTCCAACCCCCTCAACCGACCCCCCGCACTGGCACAGGCAGTGGAAACAGAAAGTCTACCTGCAGCACCTACTCCCCTCACCACTACCCCCTTGCCCACGCCCCCCTCACCAGCACTGGAGATCAAAGATGAGGAGGTGTGCAAGTTGTTCCGGAAGCAGAAGACCAGAAAGGCACCAGGACCAGAGAAGCACCCCTGAACTTCCCCCACTCATCATCCTGAACAGCACAGTGTCCACAGTGGATTCCTTCAATTTCCTGGGATCCTCCATCTCCCGGCACCTGAAGTGGAGCCAACAAACTGACACTGTGCGAAGGAAGGCTCAGTAGAGGCTACACTTCCTGCGACAGCTCAGGAAGTACAACCGGCCTAAGGATCTGCCGATAACCTTCTACACCGCCATCATCCAGTCTGTACTCTGCACTTCCATCACCGTCTGGTTTGGATAAGCCACCAAGCGGGACAGGACAATTAGGGCTGCAGAGAGGATAATCGGCGCCAACCGCCCTCCTTTCCAGGACCTGTACCGGTCCAGGGTCAGGAAACGGGCGGCAAAGATCTCTGCAGACCGCTCACATCCCGGACACAAACTGTTCAAACTCCTCCCATCTGGCAGGCGATACAGAGCACTGTTCGCCAGAACCAGCCACCACAAGAACAGTTTCTGCCGCCAGGCGGTCGCTCTGCTGAACTCTTCCACTTCCTCATAGACACTTCTATCTCCTCATATATGCACCTTATAATAATCCATTACACTGTTAGCCAGCACTGCACAGCTGTGCTTGCACTATTTGCACTACTCACTCCCACCCAATGCCCGACTGTAAATAGCACCTCCCGTTTTGTGGCTTCTATTTATTGTACTTTTATTGTATTTAACTGTGTATTTGTGGTATCGCTTGTTGTATTTTATCTGTGCTATTGGTGTGTGTGTGTGCTGTTGTTGTTACTAGTCATCCCTGTTGTGTTGTATGAGAGCAGATGCAACCCAGTCAAATTCCTTGTTTGTATCCTATAGACTTGGCCAATAAAACCGATTCTGATTCTGAAACCCAATGAACAATTGATGTTAAATAATAATCATGCCATCATGATGCAAAAGAAAAAGGAAACCCAAATAGCAGCGCAACAGGTGCACAAACAAATGTCCACTTTATAAAGGCTTAAATCCAGCGCACCTTCGATGCCGGCCCCCCGGCTCTGTTGCACGCGTTAGCTGTAGCATAGCGGTAGCACGGATCGAACCGCTACTGTTCACAGGAGCACCGTGCACAGTCCTAGAACTGAAGCGATCTTACCGGCTGCCTCTCAAGGTGGTGTGGCTCCTCCTGCTGCTTTGTCACCGCGCTCTGGCTTAATGCTGCAGTAGGTGTTTTCAGAGCCACTTTGAGGTGCGGCACCATTTTGCGCCTCATTTTATAGTCCAGGCAGAAACACTGCAAACACGTAGTTCCTCCCCGCCATGTCCTCCTGGTGGCTTAGTGGTGGTTATTTAATGAGTGTTTTGGTTCGACTTCACAACAATCCTCCACTGAAGGTCCACTGTCCATTTTTCAACTGGCAGCTTGTACAGGGACTGCCACCTACCTTTCGGGGAGGAACCTAGGCCAAGAAACTCAGTCCACCTCGACTCCTTTGTAGCTGCCAGAGAGCACAGGTACAAAAGCTTAACACAGATGAGCTGAAAACTGACAGAAAGTTCTGTTTGCAGCAGTTTATTGATGAAAACCCAGTGAGACCTAACCCTATCACCCTGTGAAGTAATCAAATCAGAACTAACTCAGTGGTGATCAGTGAAGAACACTGGCCCGATGTGACGGTGAACTAACATTGCACTGAGACTTTGTGATATGTGTATCCTGTCCAGTCTGGCTGCCACCACCCTGTTAGTGATGGCCCTCACCCATGTGTACTGCCTTGACTGTGGGTGTTTAACCCTCCATGTGTCTAGTAACTGAGAGTGTGTTATACTAAATCTGAAGTGCAGCCTACTCTTTCCCACCCTTGATTTGAGGGATAAACCTTAACGAAGCAGAACATGAAAAATCGGCCCCAACAACCAACCGACCCTTCACACCTTTGGTGGAAGAAAGAACTTTTGCATTTGCAGCTGCTCTGAACAGAACAACTGTGCCTGCATTGAGACTGGTGCCGTGGCTCCAGCACAGACCCCAGTCTGCTTCATCTGCTGGATTTGTGTGTCTCAGGCTTTTTAGGCAGAGTGTAGTAAAGAAGGAAGAAAATCAAGTGATACATGATCATTCATTCTTCATTCATTCACTGTCTTCCGCTTACTCCGGCTATTCCGGGTCGTGGTTGTGCTGGAGCCGATCCCAGCTGTCGAATGGGCGAGCGGCGGGGTACACCCTGGCCAGCTCATCGCAGGGCCACATGAAAGACATACAACCACTCACACTCTCACGCACACCTACGGGCAATTTAGAGTAGCCAGTTAACCTCAGCATGCTTTTGGAAGGTGGGAGGAAGCCGGAGTACCCGGAGAGAACCCACGCAGACACGGGGAGAGCATGCAAACTCCACATAGAAAGAGAGTCGAACCTGCGACCTTCTTGCTATGAGGCAACGGTGCTAACCACCGCACCACCGTGTCGCCCGTGATACATGATCATTTTACATTTTTGTCTTTTTGACAGTGTTACCGATTTTTGCTCTCCTCAGAGTCGTAATATGCTTTTTAAAACGGAAACGTTTCTTTTTATCCAAAAGGTCAAATCCGACCAGTCATCTCAGAGGGCTGACAGACATGATGTGATGAACTTCTCAGTGTCACTGAAGGCATCACTGACTTTAACAGATCAGTGAAATGTTTCATCTAGAAACTGATTGATTTCCTCAGTAGAATGTAGATCTGTGTTCCTGTACAATATTTCACTGCTTGATAAAGAATCTGACTCTGAGTCAAACTCCTTCTCTCCACACTACATACACCCTAGGGCCTTAGGGGGGTCGGTCCCAATGGTGGGTTGGGTTGGGTGGGGGAGGGGGGGGGGCGCTTTACTGTGGTGCCACTCTTTACCCCTCCCCCGCTG